>CAIGRP010101864.1:13660-32441 GCA_903798385.1 Fraxinus cuspidata | reverse complement strand
GTAATGGTTGAATTGTTTTTCCCACATTTTTTGTAGAAAAATGGGATTATACATTTCTTTTTGGCAATGGAAACAAATTTCATAACCAATTGTAAAAAAAACAAAATCACTTTAATGGACAATTTTCATGTAAAACAAAGGCAAACGAATACTAAACTTTGATGAAAAAATAATTTTCTAGGAAATATTTTTATTGTTTTTTTTTTTACTTTTTGGCAATGGAAACAAATTTTATAACCAAATATGGAAAAAAATTTCACTTTAATGGACAATTTTTCATGTAAAACAAAGCCAAACGAGAAAATTATACAAATCAAACATACTAAATTAACAATTTCTTGAAAAATAAGTTTTAGGCAATTATTTTATCTGGAATTCATTTTCTTTCCACCAATTTTCCACAATTGCAATCAAACGGATCCTTAGGGTCAACAAGGGGAATTTTTTTTTTCTCGTTGTTATTGTCCAATTGAATAGAAAAATCGGGAGAAAATTTGTGAATTGGCGGAGACAATTTTGCCCAAGTTCATCTCCTGCATTGAACTAAAGGACATTTGGAGGTTATTGTTCAAAGGTCCTCGGTCGCATATTTTTTCAAAGATTTGTGATGCTGATGTTTTAATGGTCGAGTAATGCCACTTGTACAACACTTTTTCTATATCATGCTTGACACTACTATCATCATCAACTAGTGATTGGTTGAGATTTTTTTTTTTTTTAAATTGTCCAATAGTATATTGTCATGTAGAGGTGACAATGGGCCGAACCAAACTCGTTGCTCGTTTGTAACAAGTCGAGTTTCCGGCTCGCGAGCTTGTCTTTTTTTTTTTAATTATTTATATAAAGATAAACCTATTTTTTTTAAAAAAAAAATTATATATATAACCCTTAGTTTTGGATGAACCCACTACCTGCTCTTGGCTCGCCAGCGAGCCACCTGCTCGGCTCAGCTTGGGCTCGAGCTCGTCATTTGACGAGCTCGAGCTACCCACGAGCCCACGAGTCGTCCTGCCCGTTTGCCACCACTAATGTCATGTAATAGAGTATAAACTTAGTATACATTAAAATGTACACCAAACATGATTGTTAATAGTCAGACACCCCATTCGAACCTCTTGAAAATGTTAGATACCTCTACCCCAATTCTCGCAATTAAAACTTATTTTTTCCATTCCCTTTTCCCATCATTTCGAGTTAATTGTCCAAATAATTACTAAACTTACGTTAGTGTCTTCGATTGCTCATTACCGTTTCAGATGTCGAGTTTTTGTCACTAAGCTTTTCAAAATGTCGAACATTATTCACTGGGATGACTTTTGTTTTGCAACGTGACGATGGATTATACATTTGTCGCCCAATCACTTAACTGATGTCCTATCATCAAAAAATGTATCTTTGATTGTTCATTATATTTTGGCGGACGTCTTTGATTATTAATTTCAAAATCATGTAATTATTAGCTTGAACAGTGTTTTTTTTTTTTGGATTTTTGGTGAATGTTTTTAATGTAATTATTAGCTTTAGCACCCTATTTTTTTGGATTTTTCGAATGTAATTTTTACTAGCTTTAGCTGCATTGTGATTAATATTTCACATTTTGTTCTTTTTTATTTTGACATTCTTTTTTCCTTTTTGTAAAACTCAATTCACTTGACTTTGCATATCAAATATTTCAATCATTTTTGCCCAAAAAAAAAAATGTTGAACAATTCAAGTCATTTTAATTATAAATTCATAAAAGCAATCACGTTCCTGAAGAACCCCTAATAAGTCCTAAATTTTCATATCATACCTACGTCAATTTGAGAAATTTAGTGACAAAAACCCAACAATCTTAAAGTACAGCGAGTAATCAACGTCTGTTAAAATATGAGCAATCAAAGACATACTTCTCAATGATTGAGTATCAGTTTAGCTTAGTGATTGTGTACCAACTATGCAATTTGGCCGTCATGTCACATATTTTGTTATAGTTGCATAACTAAAGTCATCCTAATGAGTAATGTTCGATATTTTGAGAAGTTTAGTGGGTAAAATTTCACACTTACTGATTATTGAAAATTAAATCTTATCATTCCAACCTCATAACATTTTCCTATGTCTGGGCTCCAATTTATACAAAATAAATTTTTTCAAAACTTATTTTTAATTACACATTCTACGTTAGAATAATTTTCACCGTAAATCAAAAACTTTTAAATCATGCCTCCTCAAATTAAAATTACATTTTTAACCAAAAATGGGCTCTCTGTCATCCGGTCATCCCCGAGCCACTAGACATACTAACAGCATCGCTTCCCGCGATTAAAACCCTAGGGTTTAAAGTTCACCATTATTAAGCTCTTTCACTGATCATATTACGAAAATTTCTGATTTTTATTCCATTGATATAATTATGGACGTGGATATGGATGCTTCTCCCGGCTATTTAGACCCAGAAGATCTGAGTAGTAGAGAGCGCTTTCGTCGATACGGGTACTTGATTTCACTGCACTCGGCCTTCTATTACTGTATTCCAATAAGATTACTGTAAGAATAATGTTATGGGGGTTTCCTTTCAATTTTCGTAGGCTATCAGCATTGTACCTGTTGGATTTTAGTGCCCTTATGTAAATTTCAAAATTTGCTGCCATAAAATTTATGATTATCTTTATTAAACAGTGCTATGTTTTAATTCCAGTTAAAATGGGTTTGTTCTTTCCTTTTTTTTTTTTTGGAAATTTATTAGATATGTGATTACTTATAAGTTAATGCACTACATACAGAGTTACATTCTCGTTCACTATTACTGGAACTTTACGCCGTACTTGTTTTTCTGCGACTTTTTGGATTCAAAATGTCATAGTACTTTAGGATTTTATTTCAATGAAATACCAAGCAAATGAGTGCAAGTTTATAATGGGGAGACTTTTATCTACTTATATGATAATGCACTTCATTTATGAAGCATTTGTTGAAGGTAAGGATTAAAACAAATTTGACAAGTGCAGGAAGAGGCAATCTAGTTCAGGACAATCGCCACACCAAGATAATTCAGTCTCGAGATTTAGTAATGCAGTGCTTTTACTCGAAAATATCAAACGTGAGGTTGAGAGCCTCGACACAGATCTTGGAGGAACACCTTTTGAATCTGCTTCAAAGAGGAGAGCATCCCTTGACAATCTTGCAGTATCAGAGGCAGATATTGGTGTCGATACAATACGAAGACGGGGAAGTGAGTCTCTGAAGGCCAGCAAACAGGAAGATGGTACTGGAACTGATAGTGGAGACACAACTTTCTATTTATTTGCTTCTCTACTGGATTCTGCCCTTCAAGGTACTCGGAATAAATATGTTTTTGAATTTGAAATTTTATTCTCTCGATGATAATGCATCACATATACCGTATATCATATATCTGGAAAAAAAAATTTAGAGCTCATTAAATTTTCAATATTCCCTCTGAATAATTCAAGCTAGGTCCAAGGCAGCAACTGTAGAATTTAACAAACATGATTATGCCTGCATTTGGTAGGAACTACTGAAATTTTCTAGAATCAGAAGGGTTACAAAGCTCAGTTTAATTGTCAATTTTGACAGTCCGCCCCAAATATGCTAAGTACGTGATTTTCCACCTCCCAGATTATGAATGCATAGTTTTCTCATTTTCTTTCCCCAGACTTTTGCTTGAATATTCTCTGTCTCTTCTGAAAGAAGCTTAAAGAGGGAGGTGCATAATTGTTTTAAGCCATTTTCTGGGATATTCCCTATCTATTGTGCAAGAAGCAGACATAACTTAATCCTCGCATTTTCCTACTTTTTGCTGTTTGTGTATTGCAGGGTTGATGTCTATCCCTGATCTGATCTTACAACTTGAGCGTACTTGCCGTGATGCTTCAGAGGCAATTAGGTATGTCATGTGCATAGATGTGTAAAGACTTGTGTGTTTGGGTGGGTGTGTGTGTGTGTGTAGGGGGGGAGGGGGGTTGTTTGTGCATGCCTTGTGTATTGTTAGCAGGGGAGTGGGTAGAATACACTCAGTGATTTCTGTATTTTATGGTGATTGCTTGGCCAAGTGATGTTAGATAGCATGTCACTTCGTGTAAATGTCAATGGGCCTTATAGAAACCTGTCAAACACGTGCCTTGTAAATGTGTAGAGAAGTTTATTGCCTAGAAGGTAATAGGCGTTCCTTAAAAAGAGAAATTCGGCTTCAAGTGCCGGCAATTGTCCTATGGAACTATTATTCTTTATATTGGAACTATTATTCCTCACTTTGACATTTTCATTGTTTCCAATTCATTCTGTTCTGAATTCTAGATAAATGCATCAAGCTTTATTAGCGCCATTGTGAATAAGTCCCTGAAAATCATTTTAAGAACCTATGCAGGAAGGGATGGAATTGAGAGCACCCAACTTATACAAGCCCTGTTCTCATCTTTCATTTACGATTCATAATGGCTTCACTTGTATCCTAGTTTTCTTTCATTTTGCATGGAGGAATTTTTGTGTCTTCCTTATTCCTTGTATGCGTCTCACTCCTGAGATTTTTTTAGCATAGTTTTGATGGTTGGAGGCATGATTTTGTGAAACTAAAAACATTGGAGAGAAAATTCCTAAATTCATGGGCCACCTTGCAGAGTTGGAAGTGGTAGTTTTTGGTGTTAGAAAACTTTCTGCACTTTAATTCTGTTTTGTAATTAGTGCCTGTTGTCCTTCTGCCATTAATTTACTGCTTTCAGTTAATGGAGAAACCTGTAAGGCATCTTCTTCCTGAATCACAAGACAGACAAATTGGCAATTTTACCCTGACCAATGTTATAACTACCTGATTCACTGTTTTTGCCGTAGATATGGCTCCACTGAAAGGTACAGAGTTGTTGAGGATACATTGATGAGACAAAAAGCTCGGCTCTTGCTTGATGAAGCTGCTTCGTGGTCTCTTCTGTGGTACCTATATGGGAAAGGAAATATATCTAATCTTAAGGATGTTATGTATTTTATAGCACTCACTTTCAAAAAATTGCATTTATTTGTAACTACGTTTTTGAACATTTATTTCTTAATATATTTGCTTTCTGATTAAACATGGAAGTCCTAACTGAAAATTGTTATTTTTACATCAAGATGATTTCAAGATGCTTTGGAATTGAATTACAAGTATATTTAACATGAATGCATTGAAAATTTGTTCCACACTGTCGAACTGTTTTGGGGTTTCTGTAGTTCCTTTTTTGCACTAAATTAGCATTTAATGGCTAATTTCATTCTATCAGATCTTTATGACCATCTGTTTATGCTTCTTAACTAATTTCAGTTCTTGTAGTTTGCTGTGACGATTCATATTTTCTCGAATTTTAATATTAAAATTTTGAAAAATTAGAATAAATATAGCTCTGTTTAGTTTTAAAGTTTAGCTAAAAAACTTGTTAAAGATGTAAATCAAAGTCAACATTAAGTTCAACAAACATATCATGGGACCTGCAACTTTTATTTACTTTTCAACATTTTGCCCTTGTTTGGGCTCCACTTTGGAGGAAATCTTGGGGAAAATGAGTTTTGGAATAGTGATTTTTTTGGAGAATGTATAGTTAAAAAATAAGGAAAATTTTTCGGTTTATATGTAATATTATTTTATGGGAGAATGTGTTGTTGAAAATGAATTTTGAAAAAGAATAGGGGCCAAACATAGGCTTCATCAACTTTGTCAAACTCTACTAAATTCTGATTTTTAGCAAACCCAAACATGGGCATAATATATTTTGAAAATTTTTTTTATCCTTGAGAATTGAGTTTTGTATGTTATACTCTAGTGCTGGAGTTTTCTCGCCATCACTTACTGTAATGTAAACTTGAACTGTTCTTTTGCTTGATGTTATTCATTGGGATTTTCTTGAGTCTAGCGTTTCATGTTGCTTCCAATTTAGTATACAAGGCCCAAGTATTTTCTGATTTTCTTGCAGGAAATGAAGAACTTCATGAAGATCTTATCCTGGTGATGTATCGTCCATTGATTAATCACCCGTTAATATTTATCCATTCCAAATATATAGCTGTTGAAAATCTGTGTTTAGTATATACATTATTAAAAAAAATATTGAGTCCCCCCTCCCCCGGACGTGTCAAACTTGTCGCTTTTTCACCTTTATTCTTTTCATTATTTAAAATTTTGAGTTGCATCTAATGCTTTATGACAGTTACCGACAACTTCACATTTGGAGGCCTGTCAATTTGTTGCTACAAATCACACAGCACAATTGTGCCTCCGGATTGTTCAATGGCTAGAAGGATTATCCTCCAAATACCTTGACTTGGATAATAAGGTAATGGGTTTGTTGTCATGTCTTAGAAGCTAGTCACTCGTGGACGGGCAAGAGAGTGAACTAGTAGCTACTTATAGGAGGAAAAGCTTTACGAAAATGATCGAACAAATATAAACTAAACAAAGAAATAATTAGGCGCTAGTTTTTCAGCATCCATAAATCACCAAGTAGGATGAAAGGAGCATTCTGGTGTGCAGACCTAAGAAAATGTTTCTTCTTGTATGAAATAAAAATGAAGAACCTCATAGAAATGATAAACAATATTCTGACTGCGAGATTCATCAGGACGTGAAAGTGAGTTGACCAAAAAGTTGTGATTAGGCTATAATGGTTAAAGTAATTCAATTAAGGTTTTCTTTCTATAATAATGTACCATATATTGATGTTTACAATATAGATGTGTGGGGAATCCTGTATTTAACATTTGATGGTATCTTTTGTAGTTTACGTGGTCTGCATGGTGCATTTTGGATTTCCCAATTATCATTATATTTCAGCTAGTAGTTTAGTTTCTGCAAGTAGATCGAATTGCATGTAGTGCTCCAGTTAGCTCATTTTTTTCTTTTTCTGGATTTTTATGTATAACCAGTATGGGTTTTGTTGAAAGGCAGAATCCCCCTTCACTTTTTGTATGTGACCAGGTTTGGGATATCTGATTTTATTTGTTTTCTGGGTCATCCCTGAAGTTGTAACTCATAACAGTGGTGTATATTGACTCCTGTTTTCATGAGTGAGCCTTGTTTGAGGCTTCACAAGATCTTTTGCTAAGTTGGTCTGAATGTTTGCTGTGCATTTATTATTATTTTTTCAGGTCCGCGGCTCTCATGTGGGCACTTATCTCCCTAGCTCTGGAGTTTGGCGTCATACCCAACGATACCTTAAGAAGGGTGCCTCTATTCCAAGGACAGTTAATCACTTGGATTTTGATGCCCCAACACGCGAACATGCTCAGCAACTACCTGATGACAAAGTACTCTCAGAAATATACTTGCACGTGCATGATTGCCTAGCTGATTTCCATGACATATATCTTAATTTACAGTGTAACCAACAACTATTGAACTTCTACTTCCTTGTTTAATCAACATTTATCCATTGTTCAATTACATGCCTGTACTTCTACTAGAGAACATTCTAGCTTTCTTGGAGTATCACAAGAAATAGGATGGTGATTACTAAATTATATGTTTTGTTTTGTAAGCTACTTGCATAATTTGAACCACTTATTTTGTACGTCTGAATGTGTAATAAGGGTTTTGGAAGAAAAATCATAATTTAATGAAAATAGTATCCTCGCTTCAGCAACAGATGATATGATTGGTTGATATATCCTTTGGATTTTCTATTTATTCCATTCTGGATACGTTTTATCCGTTTAGGAGTGTCTGCTCCTTGGCCTTGGGTTTTCTTCATTATCTGAATGCAAAATATAGTAAATTCCATAGATTGAGGGCACAATTAATTAGTCTTTCCTTGGACCTAAATTGGTGTTCTGTGAACTGGTTGTATGAGGAGATGTCACTTAATTAGAGTTCCACGGTTGCTGATTGCTCAGTCTTAATCAGATTTCTTATCTGGCGTGGATGGTGAACCTCTTTCTGAAGGGGGATAATGATTTCTTTTCTATTTATATTTATTTTGATAAAGAGACAAAACACTTCTGGGAATGGCTAAAGAAGATAATATTCCTTTTAAGTCTGTTATCGTCGTATTTGAGAGGGTGGATAGGTGGGTGCACGAGTGGTGTGTATATCAGCCTGTTCTGGCCTATTCGAGATGGGTCATCTGGATAACAATTTTGTTTATTCACCTCTTATATATCCGTACAGATACGTCACACTGGATTTTGCTGATAGGTACTCCCAGGCTTGGATTATGAGTCATCTCGACTCAATTCTCCGTCTTGGGTTGTTTTTTTCCCTGAAGCATGATTCTACATTTTTTTCCGTTCCTTCTCGTATCTTTCTTGTCATTGGACTTCTTCCCCGATTTTTCTTTCTTTTAACTCTTCCTTATAACCTGTGACTATCATTTCTTATTTCAAATATTATGAGATGATTGCTGATGCTAATTATGGTGTATGATGTTACTTTGCAAATTCATAAATACTTGTATAACATTTGTTACTTGTATACATTCATATTTAATTATATATCAAAGCTATCTTTTATGTGTGACAGAAACAAGATGAATCTCTTTTAGAAGATGTCTGGATTCTGTTGAGGGCTGGAAGACTGGAAGAGGCATGCAGTCTTTGCAGGTCTGCTGGACAGGTAAAGGGATCAGTTGATATGTGTAAAACTGTTTAGTTTTCACTTTTCATTCTTTCATGCTTCAGGGAATCGGAAAAAAAAAAAAAAAAGAAGGGATTTCCTTGTGTTCTGATATTAGCTTTTGCTTGGGCAGCCATGGAGGGCTGCAACTCTATGTCCCTTTGGGGGGTTCAATCTGTCCCCATCCATCGAAGCCCTTGAGAAAAATGGCAAGAACAGAATGCTGCAGGCCATTGAACTGGAAAGTGGAATTGGTCATCAATGGCATCTTTGGAAATGGGCTTCCTATTGTGCATCAGAAGTAAGTACAAATAAACTGACAAAGTTAATCAATGATGTTTCTTGTGCTTTTATAGCTTGTGCACCAGATTTAGCCCTTGTTTGACATCCATTTTAATTATTATTATTATTTTTTTTTTTGGGGAAATGAGTTTTGGAAATTGGAATAGTGATTTTTTTGGAGAATGTTTGATTAAAAAGAATGAAAAAGTTTTAGGTTTACGTGCAAAATATTATATTGTGTGAATGTGTGGTTGAAAATGGTTTGAGAAAAAAAGAGTGTTGATTTAATGGATAAACAGGGGCTTGGGAAAGAGAAAACAATGAATGAGCTGTTTTTATTATTTTAATATTTTTGTAAATATCAATACATGCTTCCTGCTTTCCTTTTCCAATATACTTTGCATGTTTGCTTTTCTCTGGGAAACCTTCCATTCTTTCCTTTATTTAAATATTGTGATTTGCTTAAGAAATTGTAATCTTGCTGAGTTTTTGTAAAGTAATGGAAGCTGGGAATTTTATCTTAATTCCACCATATGTGTGAATTATGCTTGTTAATGGGTTGTCAGTATCAGACACACACAGACTTACACTCATGTATTTTAAGTTTCTATGAACTATGTCGTTCTCCTTGTTTCTCATTTTATTGAAGAAAATTGCTGAGCAAGATGGTGGGAAATATGAAGCAGCAGTATATGCTGCCCAGTGCAGTAACTTAAAGCGCATGCTTCCAGTGTGTACCGACTGGGAGGTATGTCAGTTTTTTTAATCATCTAAATTCTCAAGTATTATTTATTTAGCTGAGTTCATAATACTGTGATACTGCTAGTGAGTTGCTAAAATGATTATAATTTTATTAAACTTGTTGGAACCCATTTAGCTTCCGTTTGGCGAATTTATGAATAAATTGGTCAAACTTCATTTCAACCACACGTTTCAATGGATCCACAAGTACTATCCACTTATCCACTACTTATTTCTATCTATTTATAATTATAAGTTAAACCGTTTATAAATTCTTCATAAATGGAGGCTTAATTTTTTATTTTCAGTACTTAATCTGGGTCAATGTTCAGGGTCTAAAAGTTCTATATATGTTTCTCATAGAAAATTAATCTATAGACAGTCTAGAACACTTGTTGTGACTTGTTGTTGGTGAATTGTAAGCCTTATTGCTAGGCAGGGAAATGCAGGATTATTTTATGTGATGGGTTCTCTGTTCATAGATACAATATTCTGATTTTACACAGTTAAATGTGCTGATGGATATTATTTCCTCCGTGGAGATGGAGGAAATATCTGCTTATGTCTGTCAAACGCACTATTTCTGGCAGAATTCTTTTCTTCTAGGAACTATTTAATCAAACTTGTTTATTTCACAAAATTAATTTACCTCTACAAATTCCAGCATTGAATATGTCCAGGGCCTAAAACAATTTACTTTGGCCCCTGTGGAATCTGTTAGCCTTGATGAACCTGTCCATGTAGTTTAAGTAATACCCATTTTCCTGATCACAAAGTAGTTTCGTAAGAAAGATTTTTCAGGAGATTGATTCTGATGTAGGATAGATAGCTTGAAGTTTCCAGCAGAAGTAGAAGAAGGCAGCAAGAAGTGGGGAGAACTGAAGAGAAGGGGGAGGAAAACCTGGAGAAGAAGAGATTGAAGGGAAGGCTGGGGAAGGAGATAACGTTGGCTGCAAGCCAAATCAATTCATCAATTCATGTTCATCCTAGTTTGTTTCAATTACAATACAAAAAACATATAAATAGTAAAACATAACCTACTAGTGAAGGGCTTGGGCCAACCCAATAATACAAGTCCACTAATAAAACATAAATAAGAGTCTAACAATAGAAAATAAATATAGATGGATGTCCTCATCAACTCTCCCAGGGTAAGAGAAAAAACTCAACTTTGTCGAGTGGATAAATCAAAAGGCTGCAGTGAATTTGATACCAAAAGGCTCCAAGTCATGCCATTGGGGACAATCTCTCCTTTTAATCTAATACAGACTTGCAATATAACATAATCCCCAATATTAAATTCAATGTCATTTCTGCAATCAACTCGAAGTTTATATGATGCATTAATTGCTTTAAGTTTATTGATCTTAATATAAAAGTTATGAAGATGTGGTACAACTACCTCAACTGAGAGATACAGTAACTTGTGCGGACGTGGAAATAAAGTCTAAAGGCTTTCTAGGCTCATAACCATGAACAACTTCAAAGGGATTTATACTTATAGACTAATTCACAGAATTTTTATATGCAATTTGAACTGTTAAGATGATCAAATCCCAATTCCTAAGATTTTCCTTGAAAATAGCATGATTACGCAAATCATTAGCATCTTTGGGTTGGATAAGGATACGACAAACAACAATTTACTGAGTGGTATCAGGAACAAAGGGTACAATACCTAGGGTCTGGATACTACCTAAGGAGGTGTCCTCACTATCATCCAAGTCATCAAATTCTTCAAGTTTAGGTTCATTGACTTGATCTTCTAACTGCTAATCTATTACATCATTTCGTTCCTCGATGACTAAGGCTCGACTAGGACATTTAGAAGAAATGTAGTCAAAATCCTTACAGTTGAAGCACTGCAAGTGCGAAGAAGTCATTTGAATTTCAAGACCTTTATCCTTATTTTTTCGCACGGGATGAACATTAGGTGGGGGAGGTCTTAGAAGGGACTTAATAGGAGGAAGTGGCGCCAATGAATAGAAGGATGATTGTCAATACACCTTCTAGACGGATAAGAAGGCTTTGGAATATCACGACCTTTATACTTATTTTCCCAAATAGGAGGAGATTAGATAGGGAAGACTCTATGATAGATTTATGATGAGGTGTCGTTGATGAGATGTTGGAACGATGGTGACCACGCTTTTTATATATAGTACTAATAAGTAACTCATAATCTCGAGCTAAAAAGTAAGCTTCATCAGGTGTAGTGATATCCCGAAGGAAAAACTCACGCCTAAAATTCTCTCTTAGGCCTTGTCTAAACTTACTTAAAGAAAGTCTCATCTCTAATGACATGACATTTCATTCGAAATTCTTTAAATTGAGCAATGTACTTAGTTACTAGCCGATTTCCTTGTATAAGGATATTCTATTGGGTAAAAATTTCTGAATCTAAGCAACCATTAAAAGTAGAAGTATTTAGTTTAATTTCTCTAAAGAAACGCTTCTTATGACGAGGAAGAGAATGAGTATCATGGCAATCATAGCCTCGTTCTCACTCACGAATCTGATTTATATCCGTACGATCGTTTCGAAAATATTTTTGACAACCTTGTCGACGACGATATTGTTTATTATGGGATACTTCAGAATTATCAACATTAGTCGAATGAGGAATTTGCTTAAAAATGCTCATACTAGCAGCTATGCCTTTGCTCTCTTCAAAAGTAGTAGTTATTTGGATTTGGATAGCCGTCATTTGTCGGGTGAGCGCATCAAATTGTGAGGGGTCCATGGTTAGAGAACTGATTCTGGAAGTGACAAAGCGACTACTACGCAACACATGCATTGTATTAGCAGCTAAATGACGTGCAGTTGAGAGATTAATGAACAATAAGTGTAAGCAACAGAGAGCAATTTTTTTTTAAAGTTTAGGATTAAATAAATCCAAATATGACAAGCTAATATTGTTGATATATGTAAAATAACAAAGCAATGGTTAAATACTTGTCAAAAACCTAATCACATAAAATAAGTGAGGTAAAAGTGGAATTCAACGAAGTTAATGAATCCAGTTACGTAATTTTAGGTAAAAAACTGGAATAACATCAACACAAAAATTTAATTGATACAAATTTAAAATGAAACATTGATATAAACCAATAATAAAGAAAAATAGTAACTCCCCTTTTTGTTCGATGAAGTAGCCGTGCCAATCAATTGGACAAACAGGTACCTGCAAAATAAGGTTAGAAAATACTTCATTTTTTTTTTACTGTTCTTTCTTCTCTCTTATTTTTTTTTACTGTTCTGTTCTTTTCTTTTCTCTCTGTTTTTTTTTTTTTAAAAAAATTAAATCAAACCATTATATAAAAAAACAGGGGCATGACCGAGCCTAAATCACAAACTTGGGCATATATTAAAAATGGAGGTCTAACACTATGAAGTCAATTGTGTTTGTAGATATTGGGCTATCAGTTTTCTGTGAAAATCTGCGTCGATCGGAGGTTGGATGCTCGATTGAAAACGATTATACTGGGCTTTGAGTAGTGGACCAGATTATTGTTGGATATGTGAGGTGACCGATTGCTGGATTGAAGGGGTTGCAGTTTGTGGTTATAATTGGTGGTGAATTTTCTGGGTTTTCTTTGTGATTACCGTGTTGTGCTGACAAGGTGATGGTCGGCGGCTGTGATTTTAGGGATTGGGCAGTTGATATTTGTTGATGGTAGCGGAACAGAACATTATGGTGAGCAGCGACTGGTTTCACAGCGATGGTTACTGCTTGGTACAGTTTTTGGGAGTATTGTGTGTTATGGCAGTGGGTGGAGAGTCTGGGGACGAGATGGTGGATATAAGTCTGGTCTCTGTTTAATTTTCAGTGGATGGGTTGGGAAGGTGATGGTCGCTGGTGTACTGGATGTCGGTTGGAGGTGGAGCCGGTGGTGACTTTTGATGTTGTTGACCATATAAATAGTAAAACATAACCCTACTAGTGAAGGGCTTGGACCAACCTAATAATACAAGCCCACTAATAAAACATAAATAATAGTCCAACAATAGAAAATAAATATAGATGGATGTCCTCATCAGATTCCATGGTGGATGTTTCAGTAGCTGATTGCAACTTCTTTTTTTTAATGAGGTTTATGTACATTTGCATTCCAAATAGATCTCATTTATAATCTATAATAATATCCCCCGATCTACTCTCTCATCATCTCCCTCGTTGTCATTCTTGTTGTGCTACCTCTTTGTTTCAAGGAAGGCTGGACAGGTTTGCATGGGTGAATCTCTTCTATTTTTATGCTTTTGTAACGGTGACATATACAGTACACGGAGCTGCTCCCTTTTTCGTGTTTACATGATCCTATTTTACTTACAGCAAAAGTGATTTTAAAACAAGTGACCTTCAATATCTATAATGTCTGTTCTTGTCCCTTTTTCTTTTCATTTTCACCTGAAAGCTTTAGCACATGTAGGTTTTCCTCTCTCATTTTCTTAACCTATCTAATGCTGTTTTTCTTTCAGTCTGCATGCTGGGCAATGGCCAAATCGTGGCTTGATGTCCAAGTTGATATTGAAATAGCCCGGCTGCAACCAGGTAGAGCATATCAGTTCAAGAGTTTTGAAGAAGCAATTGAGAGAAGTCCTGAACAAGGAGATGTTGCCTCTCAGTCAATTCTTGGACCAGATAGTTGGCCACTTCAAATTCTAAATCATCAACCTAGACACCTTTCTTCCCTTCTTCAGAAGCTCCATTCGAGGTAAACATATTCATATTCATACAATGATTTTCATTGTTAGTCTCATTATCTTATGATTGGTCTTTTAAAGCTTTTGCTTAATTTAGTGACACAGTGCATGAAGTTGTTGCCCGAGCATGCAAGGAAGAGCAGAGGCAAATTGAGGTAATAATAATGTTTATGAATTTTTATTTGGCTTCAAAAGCATGCTATTATTGTAGAGTTTTCACTTATCTGAGATCCAAGATCATGCTTTTATCACCAATAAAATAAATAATGTTTGTTTAAACAAGACAATAATGTCATCTGCAGCAATGCAGATGAGGCTAATTATGAACTCATGAATTAATCATCAGCTTACTTGGTTCTAATTTATCATTATTGATGACATGACATGTTATGAGTCAGTGGTTATTTGGTTTCATGATGTTGAAAATGCATACATATAGCCCACCCCTGTTTGGTCGCCATTTCTTAAAACTCAATTTTTTTTTTCAAATTCATTTTCAACCAAATTTCATGGGACCCACAATTTTTATCAACTTTTCAACCACACATTTTACCAACTTCTATCAAAATTTACTAAAAATATAATTTTTAGCCATACCAAAAAGGGGCATAATGCTTTGAGTTCTTCATCATCATTTTCTCTGTTGGAAAGCTTGGTAATGTTTGTCCACTTAGACCACTTACATGAGCATAAATTTCAGTATAGAGAAAGATGTGATTTCAATTTGGTGGCCATATTTCATTTACTGAAACCTTTGTACAGATGAATCTTATGTTAGGAGACTTACCACATTTGCTTGACCTAATATGGTCATGGATATCGCCTTCAGAAGATGATCAGAACATTTTCAGGTAATTGAAGCAGTTTGTTGTCATTTTATGAGCTAAAGTCCCTTATTTGCAAAAAATCAACTTTCTTTTTGCATTTTTTGTTTGGTTAAACCAATTCAGCCAGTTTGATGTTCTTATAATCCCTGAATAGCCATTCTATTTCAAGTGGTGATACATGAATTGTGCACCAGCTGATTTTATCAATAATTTCTCACTTGATCCGTCTCTCTTTGCTTGAAATGTATCCTGTTTTCAGGCCTCATGGAGATCCACAGATGATGCGTTTTGGGGCACATTTAGTGCTGGTTTTCAGACACCTACTTGCAGATCAAATGATGGATGCTTTCAGAGAGAAGATAATGATAGTTGGGGATTTCATTCTTCACATGTAAGTAGTTATTCTTTTCGCTGATTACTGTTACAGAATTACTCGTTAGATTCTTGCAATGTATTCCCATAATACTGCATTTAGCAAACGTCTTGGGAAAGGCCACATGAAGAGAGATTGATTCTATTATTTCTCAATTAATTGTACAATGGAACGGGATACAACTTATAATAAACAAAAAGTTGTAAAGAAGGAAAATTCTAATCTCCTAAAACTAGCAAGGGATCAATTAATATATTATAGAACACTAATTATGTAACGGCAATATTCTCCGATCAATTCAGCCCCTCTCCTTATTTGATATGATTCGGATTTCCACTCCTCCTCAAGTTGGATCATAGATGTTAATCATATCCAACTTGCATATGAAATCATTGAAGCTTGGTCAGGTAGTCACTTGGTAAAGATATCTGCAATTAGTTCTTGTGTAGGGACACATGTTATGCAAATGATCCCTTCCTCAACCTTTTCTTTTATGAAGTGTTTGTCAACTTTTATATGCTTGGCGTGATCATGCTGAACTGGATTAAGTGAGATATTGATCGCTGCCTTGTTATCACAATAGATTTTGATCGGAAACTTTATTCCGACATGCAATTCATCCAGAAGTTTTCTCAGCCACAGTCCTTTACATATTCCTTGTGCAACAACTTTGAACTCAGCATCAACACTGCTTTTGGCTACTACATTTTTTTCTTACTTCTCCATGTTACGAGGTTTCCCCACATATAAATGCAATACCTAGTAGTTGATCTACTGTCTTCTATTGAACCTAACCAATATGCATTTGTGAAAACTTTAACATCCTTCCTTTCACTTTTCCTAAAAAATAGTCATTTTCCTGAGGGGCCCTTCAGGTATCCTAGTATCTCGTAGTTTGCTTCTTGGTGACTTTCCTTTGGAGAATGCATATGTTGACTTACACAGCTCACCACGAATGCAATATTAGGTCTAGTGTGTGACAATAGATTAACTTTCCAACTAGGCTTTGATATCTATCTATTTCCACTGGATTTTCGACGTCTTCAGGTTTTTTGTCCGCTTCAACATGTGTATTACTTTGCTTGCAACCTAGCATGCCAGTTTGGTTTAAGAGGTCAAGAACATATTTTCGTTGTGAAATATTGATTCCTTTTTTTTGATCTTGCCATTTCCATTTCCATTTCCAAGAAGTTCCACATTTGCCTAAATCTTTTACCTCGGATTCGGTGGCTAGGCACTTCTATAGTCTTTCAGTCTCCATTACATTGTTTCCCATCAACATATACAATTAGGATTGTCTTAGTCTCATCTTTAAATTGTCGGTGAAACATATTGTGATCTGATCGCCCTTGTTGATATCATTGACCCTTAACACTTTTGCTAATCTATCAAACCACCTTGGTGACTGTTTGAGCCCATATAGAGATTTCTTGAGTTTAAATACTCGATTTCCTTCATTTATCTTGTTGAATCCTAGTGGTAATGTCATAAGAACTTCCTCTTCTAATTCTCCGTTAAAAAATGCATTTTTAATGTCAAGTTGTTGCAGTGGCTAATCCAAATTGGCTGCTAAGGACCGAATCACTCGAATTGTAGTTAATTTTGCTATTAGTGCAAACGTTTCTGTGTAGTTGATGCCATAGGTTTGTGTGTATCATTTTGCAACCGACTGAACTTTATACTGTTCTATTGTCCCATTAGCTTTGTTTTTCTAACTGAAGACCCATTTGCACCCAACTGGTTTCTTCCTTTCGGTAGGTCCAATACCTCCCAGGTCTCATTTTCTTAAATGCTCTCATTTCCTCCAATACTGCTTTTCTCCACTTAGGGATTTCCAAGGCTTCTTTGATATTTCTTGGGATTTCTGTACTGTCAAAATGAGATGTAAAAACACGAAATTTTGTAGATAGAGCATTTTAAAACATGAATATTGAAATAGGGGTGGAGAGTACATGACCGAGTTGGTTTTTTGAGAGCAATGGGTAAGTTAGAGATTTCTGAAGCTTCGTGAGGAGCCATTATCGGTTCTGATTCTTTTGGTGCTTCGGATGTGATGGTCTCTTTGTACTTTGATTTTGGCTTTCATGAGTAAACTACCGTCCCTTTATCACTTTGTTTTTCTACCTCTCTCCCTAGGTTCAGGTTCTCTTCTGTTAATGGCATACTAGATGGTAGGATGGATGCTTGGTGTAGATTCAAGAGGAGTGAGATCGAAATCCAGGAATCGATCTTCATGTAATGTCTCCCCTTGAAGAGAGGTTTTTTTAAAGTACGGAGTATTTTCGAAGGTGACATTAAGGCTTACAAAGATCTTCTTTGTGGAGGAGTCATAACATTTGTAGCCCATTTAGTAGGTAAACCCAGCAATTTCTAGTGTGGTCATCAATGAACGTCGTAAACCATTTTGCATGAGTGCAATTGGGAATTCATGAGGGTCCCATAACTCGCTATGGATCATAGTGAATGGTTTGGATGGTTTGTATGTGGATGTCGGGAATAATATGCGTTGATGTTTTGCAAACTCACATATTTCACATTGAATATCAACGGATTTTAATTCATAAAAATTGAGGATATACATGTTTTAGGTACTGAAAATTTGGATGACCCATACTAAAATGCCCTAACAAAATTTCACTATTTCTAGGAATAGATACATAATCATAAATTGTAACTTGACATTTTCTCACGTCAATCTCGTCAGAGGAGTAGAATCCTTCACTTTCCTTAGCACTGCCAATCGTCTTCCCCGATAATAGGTCCTTTGTGCGCTAGTGAGTTAGAGGGGTTATTTGTGGAGGTTTGTCTCGACGATTGGAGGCTAGAAAATATTTTGTGGAGTTGCTTCATTTGTTTGGTATTGAATGCACTACTTGCTCGGATTTTCTCGTTTGGTAATTAATAGACGCTTTGTATCAAGGATTTTTATTATTTTGTCTTGGTTTCCAATCGCTCGGTTTCCCATGTAAACCACAACATGTATCTTCTTTGTGTCCTGACAGGGGCGGACACAGAAGTTTAAAGTTATAGGTGCATAATTGAACTTGCAAAGAAGTTGGAAAAAATTTTACAATCGAAAAGCTACGTCCAAAAAAATCATATCCCATGTAATTTTGTATCCGAAAATTTACATGGGATATGACTTTTTAGGATGTAAAATTTCAAAAATTTTTGATGTCATATTTCATATAAAATTTCCTAATAAAATGATGAAAATTATATTGAGAAATTTGTAACGCAAAAATAATAAATGTTAATGAAATAATTGAATTTTTTTTT
>CAIGRP010101864.1:0-13486 GCA_903798385.1 Fraxinus cuspidata | reverse complement strand
TTTAACGTATTTTTAACTATTTTCGATATATGTTTGGACTATTCGATATGCACATAATGTAGTTCTCGAAATAAGTTTTGAGGTGATATAAGCAATTTGTAAATTCGATTAGCGTACGATCGTCGGAGAATTTTTAAAATTAGCATGTTATCGAAATTCAAATTTATTGTGATTTTGCTTCTGTTTGGTGGATATTAAAATCAATTTTTTAGTAAATTTTGATAAAAGTTAAATTGTTATGGATTCCATGAAATATGTTATTAAAAATAATTGTTAACTTTGATTTAGATTAAAATTTAGATTTTAATTGATACCAAACATGATTTTATTTAAAAAAAAAAATTTCTCAAAAGTTGGGGGGGCACGTGACCCCCCAGGACCCCCTGTGTCCTTGTTTTCAGCAATACTCACACAACGGTCAACCTCATTGTTTTGAACCTGACCCAATTACTGCTCCTTTAGAATATAGGTCCATCATCCCAACCATCACTAGAGTTATTTGGGCCATTATTTAAGCCCACTCCATTAATAATCCTAGCTGGCCCATTAATAGAAAAACTAAATCCTTTAGAAATTATCCCATCAGTAGAAGGCCAAATCCTTTGGAAATCAGTCCAGAAGCTTGCATCGTCGGCACCCCATACGCACCATATTCACTCAGCATGATTTTCCTTTGATTCTCTTCTTGCGTCACCTTTGCAAAGATTTCCCAGTGCGTGGAAAGAGGTCGCTGGCCAAGAATCCGACCATGGACATCATCAAGATCGCGGTGGAGACCTGCTAAGAACTCGAACACCTTTTCGTTTTCTAGTTTCTCTGTGTAACGCACACTGTCATCAGCACACTTCCATTCTTCCGCCGAACTCAAGTCCAGTTCCTGCCACAACCCGGTCATCTCCAGGTAATTGTCAGTCACTTCTCGATCCCCTTGCTTCGTTTGCCATAATTTCAACCTAATTTCGAAAATTTTGGAGTTCTCCAAGTCTGAATACATCTCTTTGATGGCTCCCAGACGTCTTTTGCCGTTGGAAGAAACAAATATGTATTCCCGATAACAAGCCCGCCAGCCACCATCGAGTTCTCCGACTTCCACTTTTGAAGGAGAGCAGCGTTGGTTGAGGCGGACATCTTGGTTTCGCTAGTCAGATATCCAAGTTTCCCTTTTCCGTCGACTAATAGTTTTATCGATTATGTCCATTCTCTGAAATTCTACCCCGTTCAATTCCTCTATCGTGAGTTGGATGGATGAATTTTCGATTCCTCATGTATTCATGGCAGATGTGGCTTCTGATTCTGATTCAGAGGTCATGGTTCCTCTGTTGTTCGTTGCTGATTCGGTCATGTTTTGGTTAGGTTAGAAAATAACCCGCTCTGATACCATGAAGAGAGATTGATTCTATTATTTCTCAATTAATTGTACAATGGAACGGGATACAATTTATAATGTACTGAAAGCTGTAAAAAAGGAAAATTCTAATCTCCTAAAACTAGCAAGGATTCAATTAATATATTATACAACACTAGAAAGGCGATATTCTCCAATCAATTCAGCCCCTTTCCTTACTTGATGTGATTCAGATTTCCACACTACATTTTTCTTCTTGTATTGGCCATCATCAGAACAATTTCTTAATATGAGTTTTGAAGCACACTATGAAACCAGATAATCTAGGTGTAGTTTTTGAACTTCCTTACTAATACTAGATATTGATTTATTTAAGTATGTTTTCATTAACCTTTTCACATGATTTAGTGCTGCATGTTCATTGTTAATTGTGATAAGTAACTCAAATGTAGCTTGTGAAAATAGTTGCTGCATGCTGTAATTTCCTCCACCAGGCTGGAGCACCTGGATTGCAGCTCATTCATTGAGTTGCCTAAATTCAGAGATTGGTCTAAACCGACCTTAGTTTTGTGGTTGTCCACCTGAACAATCTCTTTTAAATTTGAACTCTCTTTTAAATTGTCTGTGCCCTACTACAGATTTCTAATGGCAAATATATTCAATTACTAGAAAATTAGTAAGGTGGGAGAGGTAAACAAATGAATAAGTTCTAACTGGCATATGTTGAAAAGCAATATTAGCTCACAAGTCAAGATCAGATTGACCTTATTGTGATTGCCTTCTCTAGAGCTCAAATATAAATGACCACATAGTTGATCTTTCATTTATACAGAAAGGATGGTTAAAAGTAGTTCAAGAGCTCTTGAATTGCCTTCTGTTGTGTCAGAAATCTTAACAATAATTTTGTCAACTGGAACAAGTGGAGATTTAAATTGATAGTTTTTCCAGTTTCTCGCTACCATTGGTTATTAGAGTTGATTGTATTTGACTACTTTCTTCTTCTAAACCATAAATAGATTACTATATGTGAGACAATTTGATGTTAAATTTATATAGTTAGTCAAAAAAGGTTGGCATGTCACATAATTCTACGGTTTGACATGATCTTTCAATTTTTTAATTAAAATGTCTAGAATTTATCATATGGATATACATTATTGCTGCATTTTCTTTTAATGCTATTCCAGGTACGCTATGTTCTTGTTCACAACACAGCATGAGGAGTTGGTTGGGGTTTATGCTTCTCAGCTTGCTCATCATCGTTGCATTGATCTATTTGTCTATATGATGGAGTTGAGGCTGAATAGCAGGTATTTTATTTAAACACATTTAGCAATTTTTTAAATCTTGTTCCCTCCAAATTCCATGCCCCTTTACTGGTTATCATAGGCACTATAGTGGAATGTTGACTGAGATGTGTTTCATATTTTGATTTTATTTTATGTTTATTGTAATCCATTTTATATTTTGATGGTCCTGATATAGGCCTTGTTTGAGCACCATTTTTGAGAACTTCTATTGTAAAAAGTGATTTTTTTGGAGAATTTGTAGTTAAAAAGTAGGAAACATTTTGGGTTCGTGTAAAACTGTTTTATTGGGAGAATGTGTGGTTGAAAATGAGTTTGGCGAAAAATGAGTTTTAATGAATGGGGCTCAAACAGGGGCATAATTTGTCTTGTCCTCTTTCTCTTGTTATTTATTTTAAAAATTTATTTGTATATTTATTCTTTAAATGGATGTACAATGGTGGGCAATTATGTAATTTATAAGTGAATTCATCATGTGATATTAAAATGTGAAGTACAAATATTTTTTACTGTTGGAATTATAGTATAAAGTTCTTCATTATATTACGAAACAGTGACTACTTAAGATGACATAACGTCTCTCTCTACACACACACACACCCCCACTCCATTCTCCGTTCAGAGGCTCTATGCATTACAGTGTAGAATTGCCCACTTTTTACATGATTGGCATCAAGAAATGATGTGATAAACAGAGAAAACAGGATCTGAGTCTGGGAGCTTAGTGTCAATGAGATTGACAAAGATTACGGCTTTGACAACCGAATATTATACTATCTTAATTACATATATATTGATTTTAAATTATTGTGATTATATTTACGATATTTAGAACTCTAGCTGTATGTATGCACTTCTTTCTATATAATGGAAGTGATCCCGAATGGGAAAATCATCAGTCAAATATTGTCACTTAGAAATCATTTCCATATTTGTTTCTTCATCCAATAGCTCCCTGATTTTGTTTCTGACGTTTTTCCTTTGAATTATCACCATCAACAGTGGGCATGTTAGATACAAGATCTTTCTTTCTGCTATTGAGTACCTTCCCCTTTCTCCGCAAGATGGTTCAAAAGGCAGTTTTGAAGAAATAATTGACAGGTATTCTTATTGTCCTCAAAACTTCTTTTAACAAAACTATGAAACTACTACTACATAAAAAGATGATGTGTTCATTTTTTCCCTTTCTTGAACAGGGTTTTATCCAGATCTCGAGAAATTAGGGCTGGAAAATATGATGAGGCATCTGATATTGCAGAGCAACATCGTTTACAGAGTCTACAGAAAGCAAAGGTCATACAGTGGCTCTGCTTTACACCTCCCTCAACAATTAATGATGCCAAGGCTGTTGCTGCTAAACTACAAATCCGGGCATTGATGCACAGGTAATTATTTTTTCGTCATCATATCTTTCTGTAAAACGGCTTTTGTGATTCTTGTTTCAAACATGAATCTGACAGTTTTCCTTGTGGCATGGAGACTCTCTATCATCTATTGATTTAGTGACAACTTAAAAAAATGAAGCAAATTGTCTGTGGCTTGTTTAATTTTTACGAAGGAACTGACATGCAATTGTTATATTCTTTTAATTTGTCCCCTCTTGGAATAAATACAACGAACAAGGACTAGTCCTGCATTCGTACTGGATTTTACATGTTAGTTGTATGTTGCAGACTCACTTACTGCAGTTCTAACCATATGATCAACCTTAACTTTTTTTTTTTTTTGATCAGTAATGTACTGTTTCGGGAATTTTCTCTTATTTCAATGTGGAGGGTCCCAGCAATGCCCATTGGGGCTCACACATTGCTTAGTTCACTCGCTGAGCCTTTGAAACAACCAATGGAAAATTTTCTTTCCACAGAGGATCCTGACGTGACTGAAAATTTGAGAGAGTTCAAGGACTGGGTAAACTTTTGATATTCTTCTTTGCTTGCTGACTAAGTATGACCTTTATTGCTGATTCCACGTATTATGTCTTGTTATTCATTAGAGGGAGTACTACTCTTGTGATGCAACATATCGCAATTGGCTAAAAATTGAATTAGAGAATGCAGAGGTTTCACTGGATGAACTTTCACCAGAAGAAAAACAGAGGGCAGTTAAGGCAGCCAGAGAGACACTCAATTCTTCACTTTTATTGTTACACAGTAAGTTATTTCAGTTTTTCTAGAGAATATTGCCCAGAAAATGGATTGACAGTGATGTGCATATTTTATTCTGCTGTCGGGGGCTGTTTATTTTTGTTCCAATTGACATGTTTCACCTATGTCTGATTTTGCAAAAGATAAGCATTGTGCTTTATAAATAATTTGTCTCTTTTGTGTTCACTTGCATATGTTAGGAAAAGAAAATCCTTGGTTGTTACCTACTCAAGATCATATTTATGAATCCAAGGAACCCGTGTTCCTAGAACTGCATGCTACTACCATGCTCTCTCTACCTTCTGGAGAGTGTATGCCACCTGATGCTACCTTGTGCACAACGTTGACTAGTGCCCTCTTCTCGGTAGTGAGTGAGGAAGAAATTCTACATAGACAATTAATGGTAAGCTTATTCCTTCTCCTATTAACTAGAAAGAGATGCTTCTTCCATTTGCCTTTTTTCAAGCAAGGTAGAAATATTGTAGTTTTCAATGAGGACATCTTGGCGTTCCATGCTTCTCTTCAACTAGTGCGTCACATGTTGCTAGTGGCAGAGGGAAGGTGTGGGGTGGGGGAGGTGTGGTGGTTGTTGGAGGCTTGCTGTGGCTGTAGTCCCCTTCTGAATTTTTGGCAACCCTATCAAATACAACAATAATAGCCAAGCCTTGTTCCTATAAAATGGGGGTCAGCTATATCCTATATGAACCACTTTCGAACATTCTGCTCTATTTATTGCTAGATTTACTGGAAGAACTAAAGCCTAGTAGAGCCCAAACAACTACGACAAACCATGTTTTTTTTTCTTGGTCTACTCTTCCCTCGTCTAGCGTGATCAAACCACAACCTCTTTAGGTCTATTCAAAACATGACACCACCACCACGTGAGTGCCACCTCTATTTATTAGCGTGCATGGCAACCCTATTAAATGTAAGGAAAATGAAGAGATTATTAAGGAAAACATGGATATCTCCCCCATGTACCAACCAATTCACATTCTTGATTTTGGAATAGTTATTATCACACAACTTAAAATTCTGCAAATCAGAGTGTCTCACACGGAGAAACATCTCTATTCTTATGAGTCTCTTCATTCTAAGATTGCATCTAATCTTTCTTTTTTATGGCATCCTTTTCAATAGGGTACTTTAACACCTGAATATTACCTGTTATTTTTGGCCAATCCAAATGGGTAAAGCTTCAGTTCTCACAAAATACTAAATATTGAGGAAAAAAATTGCCCGTTCCGAATAAATTTAGGCTATATGAATCTTTTTCACACTCTGATGCTCTAATGCTTGAACTCTTCGAATAGTTGGAGTACCCGTGTTGGACACGACACGGCATGGGTATTGAATATGTGTCAGATCCTCCAAGTTTCAACCGGACATTTCGTCGTTTCTATTTCTTCGTTCCTTTTTTTTTTCTTTTCCCTTTTTGCTTTCTATAAATCTAGCGTCGTAGCCGAGAGGGTGAATAAAGGTGGCAGTGCTAGATTTTTCCTTCTTTTTCTTCTTTCTTTCCATTTTTTTTTTCCTTCTCTCTCTTTGTATCAGTGGTTTAAGGTTTTATTTGTATAAAATGAAATGGGTTCCATATAATGCTATTTAGCGCTTCACTAAATCCAAATTGCAATTAAATCTCTCATTTTTTATTTTACATAATATTTAGTAATTCTCATAATTGAAAACTGAACCCTAAAATTCTATTTATTCGTCTTAAACCCTTATTCAAAACCCATTTCTTTCTTTGTGAATAATTGGTTTTGGTCTATTCAAAATGACATCTTGAATTAGTAAAAAAATTGAAGTTTGAAAGACGTACCTACGTACCCGTGCCCAAAATTTGGAATCTTTTTAGCTATGTCCTCATATCCTACATTTTAGAAAATAAAATATCCGATACTTAGATACGTATCCGTATCCGAGTCCGAGCATCATAGCTCTGATATTGTGCTGAAAGATCTAACAAAATAACTTCATTTATAACCACGTCAGGTTATGTCCATATAGTGCTACTTAGCGCTTCACTAAATCCAAATTGCAATTAAATCTCTCATTTTTTATTTTACATAATATTTAGTAATTCCCATAATTGAAAACTGAACCCTAAAATTCTATTTATTCGTCTTAAACCCTTATTCAATACCCATTTCTTTCTTTGTGAATAATTGGTTTTGGTCTATTCAAGATGTCAGTTTTGGTCTATTCAAAATGACATCTTGAAATTAAAGTTTGAAAGACGTACCTACGTACCCGTGTCCAAAATTTGGAATCTTTTTAGCTATGTCCTCATATCCTACATTTTAGAAAATAAAATATCTAATACTTAGATACGTACTCGTATCCGAGTCCGAGCATCATAGCTCTAATATTGTGCTGAAAGATCTAACAAAATAAAATCATTTATAACCACGTCAGGTTATGCAAGCTCATGTTCACCTCTCCCTTTCCTTGCATGTTCTACTGGGATCTCTTCGCTAGAAACAAATTTCTTCCTTCGGTGTATTCCTTTCTGTGCCACTGAAAGTTATTTAAACCTCTTCTATGAACATTTGATCTCAATCAATGAAGTTCATTTAGTTTTTTCAAAAGAATCTTTAGATTTATTTATTTATTTATTTTTTTGGGAAAAGAGTAAATCATAACACTTCAACATATTTGGACAAGTAAAAGATATTCTTATAAATAATTAAATAAAATGAGCAACATGCATGATTAGCCGTTATGAAAATGTCAATAGTTTAATGCCATTTTTCCATTTGAATGTTGAAGGTTGCTCTTTCTTATACTCGTGTAACACCCCAATTTTCACAAACACTGGTATGTTACCAAAATTCAATTTTGTTTGTAGCCAAAAGCGGAACGATAAAATAATATTCTTTAAAAAAAAAAACTAGAATATCCATAATGAAAACATAATCACAAATTAAATAGATGTCTTTGAACAAATAAATCTGACTAATAATTTAAAAGAAAAAAAATAAACTTAATGTTTTATCTTTTCGATTCCTTTTGGTAGTCACATTACCATTCCGCTACTGTTCCAATCGACCCGAGCTAACCTATAAAATTTTATAAGAGAGAATAATTAAAAATACTCAGTAAGATACGTGCAGTTCTCATACACAATCATATAACAATAAAATAAAGACTTCATACCACTATTCTTTTATGGAGTATATCGGTGACCAAACGACACCCCCATCTTAGGTCATCTTAAATTCCCGTAAGATCTCTTATCTCTTAAAAAAGAACCCGGAGGTCCACGGCTATTCATACATAAATTAATGAATATTAAAGTATAAGAAAAAAATCACTTGCACAGAAGTATCTTACCTTAATTGATCAATCGAGTTTTTGATAAAAAAAATATATACTTGCAATTTATAGCTGCTCTATGTGAAAACTGCCGTGTAAAATTCGGTGGTGAATTGTGGGACAATTGCACACTATTTATAGTAAAAAAATAGTGGTTGAATCATAGTACAATTGTGATGGAAAATTATGTCTATCAAATTGGATAAAAATTGAGTTTATAGTAAACTCAATCATAATATGACATGTATACTTGAATATATATATATATGATATCTATCACAATAAAAGGTGATTCTTGGCCAATGACTACCACTACAACACATGGCTATTTACTCAATCAAACTTTCTTTTCTTTTAATTGTAATCTGTCCTTATCTTTCCTCAAAATGGGCTGATGGGACAGCTCTTAGAATTCTACTTTCTTTAGGACTTTGACTCTGTTAAAACTTTTGCTTTATTGGTTCTAACTTATCTCAAACTTATCCAAATTTAACTTTCATCGATCTAAAATTCATGATTTAATATGATCTATCCAACAAGTCTAATATTGATATAATAACCTTGCTCTATCAATATTTAATTATTTGGTCAAAATAAAATTTATTTTATTGCTTATTTCACTTAAGTCCCTCAACACAAAAAAAAAAAAAAAAATGTAGCATATAAAACCAAAAAAATTTGTTGTAGAAATTTTCGGGCATCACAACTCGTATGATACCTTCTCTTCAGCTATGCATTAATGTCTGCTTACACGTTTAACTGCTGCTCATTTGCATTTTCTATTGCATGTTATTTATTCAATTTTAGTTTTATCTTTATATTGGTGGGTGGGGGAGTTGAGTTGAGAATAGCTTTTACTTATTATTGCTATCTTTTTTAGTAATGTGATTATTTCAGAAAGCGTACGGAAACCACAGGTTTTCTCTGTTGTCCTAGATATATGTGCATGCATTATGCTTGATAAATGTACGAATGCCTATTTCTTTGCATCAACAGATATCAAAAGCCTTTGTTCTGTCTGTCTTAACTTTTACGTATCAATTTACATTAGTTCTGAATGTGCAGGTGAATGTTTCTATCTCACCCAGTGACAACTACTGCATTGAGGTTGTACTTCGCTGCTTGGCGGTTGAAGGTGATGGACTCGGTCCACATGAAGTCCACGATGGTGGTATTCTTGGTAATGTCATCGCAGCTGGCTTCAAAGGTAAGAAACCACCAGTATCTACAGTATTTATAGCATATTATATGGATATGGTTTAATTGAGCACAAAATACTGCATAATAGGTGCAGAATTTGCAGTGACGACATAGAGTCAGTGTAATGCTCCCACCTATTTGTATAATTGAAGATCTTTCATGTGTTATCTGGTTCTGCCCCTCCCCATCTTGGTACTCATTTATTGGTTGGGGGACGTGAACGGAGTGGGGAATAGGTAGCCATGTCAGGAAACTGGGCTGTAATCTATAGTTTGATTCATGAACTTTTCTATTTCTGCTGACTTCAAATTTTAGCTAAGGAACAATGCCTTGTTTAGATTGATTTAATCTATTTAGCTTTATTGTTCAATTTTGGAGTTAGGGATTAAGGAGTACCTGTGAATTACTTCAATCAGAAACTGTTTGAGATATTAATTAATCGTTATTCCTATTGCCTCTGCAATATTCACTGAGAGCCATCAATATTCTGTGTCAGGGGAACTTTTTCGATTTCAAGCTGGAGTGACAATGGAGATCTCTCGCTTAGATGCCTGGTATTCAAGCAGTGATGGTTCCTTGGAAGGCCCAGCAACTTATATAGTTCGGGGCATTTGTCGTAGGTGTTGCATACCGGAAACGGTTCTTCGATGCATGCAGGTAATGAAGCTTGCTGTGTTTGCTAATATTTACTTCTGTCATCATCTATATAATTGTCAAGCTACGTAAGCTGGCTTGGACATCCACGGTTATAAAAAAAAATAATAATAATAATAAACGTCAAGCTATTAGTATGCATTAAGTTGACCTTATTTCAAAATTCTGTATAATTTTTTCCTGTGTTCAAAAGAAACTTCTTGGAAGTAGCACTAGCAGTTAAAAACAAGTAGATCAAGTGTTTTTTTTCTCGTTTTATTTGTACGTCTAAAATGTTCATCTACAGGTCTCTGTTTCACTTATGGAGTCTGGCAATCCACCTGATATCCATCACGAGTTCATTGAGCTAATTACAAGTCCTGAGACTGATTTTCTTCATTTATTCAGCCATCACCAATTGCAGGTAAGCGAGCTTTGAGTTCTCTGTCTGTTTGATCATGGAAACGGGTAACAAATCCTCATTTTCCCACCAGTGAATCTCCCTTGTCAGTGTTCTAACTTTCCTTACTTTTCTCACATCCGAGTTATCTATAAGTGCCTCCATCAAAGTGGGATTAATATTTATTTTTATACTCTCTCTCTCTCTCTTTTATTTATTTATTATTATTATTTTTTTTTAAATTTGGTTTAATTTGATGATTATTTTGGGAGTCTCCTTGTTGATCCTCATCCTCTAGAGAGCACGCAGAGAGTTGAAATAATTGGAAACATGTTTAAAATTGAAAGCACAATCACAGTTACTCATATTTAAATCATTAATATGATTTGGCTCATTTTCAATTTCAGATCTCTGTTAATAAAATAACATTAAAATTCTAAATTTGAGCTATCAGTTTTCCTTTTTAATTAACCATTGGCCTATTGGGGATGCTGGTGCTTCTCTTTCTTTCTTGATTCTTCTGGTTTTGTGGTGGAAATGTTGTCCACATCTGGAGATTTTCTATAGATATCTGGGCTATGATAGGAATTCAATTCTATTTCTGTTCCCATCTCAACCACTCAGAGGTATTTGTGGAAGTAATTTATACATTTCCAACTGTAAGAATCTTCAAATTTACAGCACAATAACCTATCGCAGAATCACAGTTTGCAAATGTTCCTTAACTAAATATTCATTGGTGCCACTACTCAATCCGTCTGACTAATAATCATGAATGTGCTTGCAGGAATTTTTATTATTTGAGAGAGAGTACTCAATACTACAGATGGAGCACAAGGAGTCCATTTCTTGATGAGCTAGCGGGGTGTAGAATTTTGAACTGATGTACTAAGAACTTTTACAATGGCATGATCGAGGAATGGATGAAAGAAGGTGAAGGCCATAAGCCACCATTGCCCTTTATCTCGTTAATATATGGTAATGTGGAGTTCTCATCTGGCTACATTTCCTGGAGACTTTCAGTACGTCTCATGTGTATGAAACCACCATTAAATTTAAAATTAGGGCTCTACATGGTTTGGTTTGGTTCGGTTCTCTTCAGAATCAAATCGAATCAAAATTTTCGGGTATTTAATAAATGGAACCGTTGGGTATAAATATAATTTTGGAACCGTTCATGTTCGGTGTGGTTCGATTTTGTTCAGTTCGGTTATATTTGGTTTCGTACCATAATTAAATTTTTTAACAGATTTCTAATGGTTAACAATCGGTAGTCGTGGTTGGAGGTCGCTGCTTCGATAGGCAATTGGAGAGGGGAAGTCGGACTTGACGGTCGGCGACTTCGATTTGAACATGTAGATGTAGGTTTTCAATTTATCAATTGATTTGGGGTTAGTGACTTAGTGGTTATCGAACGAAAATGTGGATTCGGAAAGAGAAGGATAAAAAGCTTAAAAATTCTTAAATATTGGGCTAAGAATGAAATTAATAATTGGACTTAAAAATTAAATTAAAAAATTGAATTTAGAAATTAGGTTGGACTATATTAGCTAGACATGAACTTGGTTTGGAAGTTAGAACATTAATAAATAAATAAATAAATTTGTTAAGTTGTTTAGAAAAAAGTTGGTTAATTTAATATAAAAAATTATTTAAATTCGGTTCTTATTCGATTCTTTGGTTCTTGGTTTAGAACCGATAACCGAACCAAACTCGTTGGCTCTCAATTTAGATACCCGTTTGAGTATTTAACTTATGAAGAACTGCTCAGTTCGGTTAGGAAGTTTTGTCCAACCCTATTTAAAATAGTCCTTGTTTTATCATGTAAGGGCTTGGTTAGCAGTGTACAGAATTTGAATGTGAAATGTTGATTGTTCCATTTAGTAATTTACCTTCTGTTATTGGATGTCAAGACTCAAATATTATCATGATTTGATGAAAGATTTGCTATGAAATATATTTCTAGTGCATTTGCCATATGAAATTCGAATGACCAACTTCTGAGGTCTATAGTTCAATATCTCTAGGCCAAATTAAAATCTTGGATTATTTTTCCTTGAATTTTGGAATTCGTGTGCTCGATTGGATTTCGTGACTAGCAATGTGTTCGAGCAAAGATGTCTTCAGTGTAGAATTCGGAGGTTACAACGTAATAGATGGAATAACCCCACAAGTACCAACAAGACTGAACAGAAGTAGATAGAATGACCAATTTTTCATTGTCATTATGTTGCAAGCTTTACTAATGAAAAAGTCTTGTTTGCGAGTCGAGTTCTAGAGAAGGGCAGAATTTCCAGGGCATTAGGGTGATGTGTTAGATACATTCTCACCATGCTTTTTTGCACTACATTTTACTTACAATTGAGGTTTTCAATTTTTGCTTATTGTAACACATGTAGCTAAACTTTTTTGTCGGAGTTTTTATTTTCAACCTTTCATTAATAATATATTCCATCCTCAATGGTTATTGTCAAAATAATTTATTTGCATACTTCAAATAAAATAAGAAAAAAATTGTTTCACTTTTGTATTTATTATTTTTTAGTAATATGATGGGTTAAAAAGTCATTTAAATCCTTCCAATTGATTTTTGGAGACAAATTTGCTAATTAATGAGTTGTAAGATAAAAATGCATCAAAAGAAAGTCAAGGAAAGATTGAGAATTTCAAGTTCCAATAAAATGCGGTGCAGAAAAAAAAAGTGTAGTATTAATATAATTATCAGGGTTGTTGTATTGATATCATAATATTTAAATTTGTTGTAACACATTTTAATTGCATTTAAAGTCATCAACTTTTGCTCATTATCACATTTATGTTCTCAATTTTTTTTTGTCGAATTATTATCCTTAACTTTCCCCAAACTCTACATTTTTTCTCTACTAACAACTTTCGTATAAAGAATTTGTTAGAGCACATAAAAAAGAAAAAAGTTGCTCTCATTTTTAATTAAGCAAGAAAAATATATTGTTTGTCCCATTTTTCAAAAAAATACATTTTGCAATAGTGTTACGATGGATAATGTGTGGTTAAAGATAAGTAAAAATTTTGAATTTATGTGTAATATTATTTTATTGAAAATTTTGTAGTTGAAATAAGATCAAATCACTATGAAAAATGCATTTTGATAAAAAAAAAA
>CAIGRP010101862.1:1575-11869 GCA_903798385.1 Fraxinus cuspidata | reverse complement strand
CGTTCCTATAATCCAAATACCAAACAACTACTTCCTCTACATCTAGTCAGAGTTATGAAGATCGAGAGAAGTTGACATGAGTTCATGTCTGTGAAGAACAAGTCGTTCTTCATTGATCTACTGAAAATAGAAGATTTGACAGGGCTATGGGTTGTTGCAGGAGAGTAGAATCCAGGAGAGCTTTACACCTACAGTTAGGAGTTGGTGCAGGAGCACAAAAATTCAGGAGAGCTGTTGGAATTGCAGTCATGAGATCAGATAGTACGTGGCATCGTCTAGTCTGGTAGACTGTAAGTTATAAATTGTTGATAGTGGATTGCCTAGCAAAGTGTCCTGAGTTTTTTTCAGTTGGGTTTCTCTGTGGATCATCCTTGTGTTGATTTACTGTTTTTACTTTGNGCACAAAAATTCAGGAGAGCTGTTGGAATTGCAGTCATGAGATCAGATAGTACGTGGCATCGTCTAGTCTGGTAGACTGTAAGTTATAAATTGTTGATAGTGGATTGCCTAGCAAAGTGTCCTGAGTTTTTTTCAGTTGGGTTTCTCTGTGGATCATCCTTGTGTTGATTTACTGTTTTTACTTTGTTTATTGATTGATCATATAAACTGCGGTATTCAAATTTAGGACTAAAATGATTTGCATATTTAATCATCTAGAAAATATTAAAAAAAAGCGACTTGTTGCTATTTAATTCGTTAGTAATTTTAAATTCCGCATTATACACCTATTCACCCCCTCAAAGTGTTGTTAGGTCAAACTACACGTTTTTTGATGTCATCCGATTTTATACAAAGTTTCAACATGACCACCCAATTTCATATAACACTTCACCACAATCACCCAATTTTTTTGCACAATCAAATGTGTAATTAAAGGTGAAAATGTTTAAAAAAAATGAAAGGTTTGGACGTTTTTCGCAATATAAGTGAAAGATAAGGACATTATTTACTAATTACCCTTTCAATAAATTATTTGAGACTCATTTGCACTTTTCAAAAAAATTGGGATTATGATTGTAATTAGTGTTTTTCTTTTGTTTTATTTAAAGGAAATGATATTTTCGCCATTTCACATATTTTAATTGAGAAAATGGATGAAAATGATCTTTTGTGCAATAAAAGGCGAAAATGCAAAAAAAAAAAAAGAAAGGTATAGACGTTTTCCACAATAACAATGAAATGTGGGGACGTTGTGTGTTAATTACTCATATTTCAAACGTTAAAAATTGAAAGAAAGGGGGTCAAATGGGTTTGTAAATCCATTAATAGTCATCAAACTTTATACTTGATGTCATCATGCTCACCAAATTTGATTTTATTTCACAATAGTCATCCAACTTTATATTGATAGTCACCATAGCCATCCAATTGATTTTATGTCTCAATGGTCATCCAATTTCATATAAAGTTTCAACGTGTCCATTCAATTTCATATAATATTTCACTATAACACCCAACTTCTTTTCACATTTTTCATTAATTTTAAAGGGGGTAAAACGGTAACTTTGCATTATATATATAAAATAAATTTAAAATAAAAACTTATTTTTAAAAAAATAATTAAAAACTTATTTAAAAAAATAAAATAAAAACTTATTTAAAAAAGTGACCTAGAAAAATAAAATAAAATAAAAACTTATTTAAAAAATTAAAATAAAATAAAAACTTATTTTAAAATAAACGTGTTTAATATTACAAAAAAAGACTTTTTTTTATATTTTTTATATATATTATGAAATTACTATTTTATCCCTTTTAAAATTAGTGAAAATTTGATAATTATGATGAAATGTTATATAAAATTATATGGCCATGATGATACGTTATATGAAATTGAGTGGCTATGGTGACACTAACTATAAAGTATGATGGCTATGTGGAAACAAAATCAAATGGGTGGTCATTACGACATAAAGTTTGATAATTATTGATGGATTTAACCAATAAAGAAATTTGATTTTGAGGGAACCTTTCGCCAAAACGGTTCCCTGACTATACTATTTCGAACACTTGGGTCCCCAATATAATAATATTATCATTTAGATCCTTTTACATTCACTTTTGGTGCATGTTAGTCTATATGTATGGAAAATATAAAAAAAATCGTTAAAATATAACATATTCTGCACGCGACCACTTATATAGAAAGGTTAATTTAATCAAATTTTTATATTTACGAACAAGATGAAAAAGGGAAAACGAAAAGAGAACGAAAAAACAAAAGAAAGAAGATTGTTCTAGGCACGGACGTAACTTTTTTTTTTTTGACATATTTTCAAATAAAATCATCTAAAACGGATATAAAGTTTCTAACTTAAACCAAACCATTTAAAATGATTTGGGAAAAACTCAAACATGAAATAAACGATTTTGTTCGATAACTATAATCTCTTCATTTTTTTTTTCTTCCAGTTCACTTTAATGTAACTTTTTTATTAATTTCAAAATATCTTTTATATTTATTGATGATGAAACAAAACAAATTGTAATACATAAAATTTCATGGGATAGGATGACGTGTCACATGTTTAAAGCTTGAGAAGCTTTTGGTCAATTTTTAGTCTTTCAACTTTATGGGGACTTCGCTGTAACTATTATTAAGAAATATATTTATTGATGTGAAAATGATGATTTAAGATTGAAAAATTACTACAACAAATTTTACTTACTATACCACATTATAATCACACTACAATTAAAATATGTTCAAACTAAATACATCCCAACAAATTTACAATTATAGTTCTAATCCAATAAAAACTAAAATAAAGAAAAAAAATAGTATTACTCCTCCTTTTTTTTCATCTTTTCCGATCCATTCTTCTTGATTATTAGATCCCATAGCACACCCTCAAAATTTCTGTCATTTAACTTGATTCTAAGATTTTGTAGTCTCTGATTCTCAAGCAACTCAAATCAATTACAATGTTGTTAGGGGTCTATAAACCTTTCGTCATGCAGAATTTCAAATTGTGCGTGAATTTTAACTTGAAAGCACCACCATTTTCCCTCTCATCCTTTTCCCTCTTCTTATGTGCACAGCCATTTTCCATTGGATAGAATTGAGAGATAAAAGGGGTGAGTCTCTTAGAGCTTGCATTGATCCATGGATGATTAAGACATTGTGCTACTGTTGATATTTTCTCTGGCACAAAATCGAATATCTAGATGAGGAAATTCGCCATCTCATTGGCATCTTACTCACTAAACTATATTTCTCCCTAAGCACCATATACAGAGGCCGATATATTTAAATGTGTGGTTAATCAAGTAATTTTACTTAGGGCCATTTAAGTAAATAAAAAATTAATTAAAATTGTGGTGTGACTTGTAAAATATGTGTTGGTAATATAATTACCCAAAATAATAATAACGGTCCTAAGATTCTAATGTGGAAGTTTACCACATTAGCCTTTGATCCAATTCATTTGGGAAAAAAGGTCAAATTATTAAAATCACTTATTTAACCCTCATTTGAACTTTAAAAAGAGAGAGAAAGAAGGGGAAAATCAAGAACCGATTGGCCCAAGTTTGATTTTCAAGTTGTTTAGGCTCTAGATATACAACTCACTTCAAAGCAAACATCCTCGAATAGAAGGACTTCAGTTTATGCTTCCCAACTTTTTTCAAATAAATAGAAACTCCAAAGCAAACAGCTTTGGACACAACCGCGATAAGTACCTTGGGCTACTCATAATAATTCTACTTTAAATTTCCTTATTATAATATTAATATTTATATATAGATTTGAGGGAATATTGTGGTGTGTAAAAATAACTACCCCAACAAAATTTTACTTTTTGAAGTCCATGCATTACATGAATAATCATGCATAGATTTATGGGACTATTGTTACGTCTTGCCACCAAAACTCCAATTGAAGACCACAGCGTAGTCCATGTGAAGATGTGAGTTAAGTTTGCTAAGTCAACGAAGACCCAAATGGTAAAAATAAAGAAGTCAAAGAAGAAGTTGATGCTCACTTCCATAGCTCCCTTTAACTGAAGCCCCTTGGACGAAGTCCTTGCTCCATCCGAGGCCCTTTTTGGCCGAAACCCTTAATGTCTTTTAGAGGATCTGCAGGTAATCTTTTGAATGATTGATGTAACGTTAATGATGAAGAATGTTAGGATTGTCAGTTTAGAGTATAGAGTGACTAATCCGTTGTCAATATATTAAATGTATAGCAGGTTGAATGATGTGAAGCTTCGACTCGGGAGATGAGGCCACATGATTCTTATGCAACGGATACCACTTTGATAAGGAGTCTATAAATAAACTAATCTTGTAACATTTGAACCTAATGCAATTCTTTGCACTCAAAAGCATATTTAGTTTTTTCTCTTGCATATTCTCTATTTATTTGCTTAAGTTAAGTTTGTTTTTATTTGGGTAAAGTTGTTTGTGATTGTTTGTTTATATACAATCATCTTTGTTCATATTGTCGTGATTGAATATTTTTGTTTTGATCGTAAAGCATATTTCATGTCCATAAACGCCACCTTTCTCCATTCAGATATCTGGTTAAAGTATGTTGAAATTTGCTTGCGTTGACGCAAATGGACCGATCATCTATTGTTCACGTAACTATTACGGAAAATGGGATCAACAGAATCCACTTTTTGTGAACCCAAATCATAGATATATGGCTCATTTATTGGCAAAATATGCTTGTATTAGTTTCTAAAATTGTTTTCTAATAGATAGGCCCATATTATTTCTCGTAAATATTTCGACTTTTGTTGTTTTTGACAGCCCATGTTTGGCTCGTGTTTATAAATTATTTATAAATATATTTTATCCACACATTTCGAGAAATCTATAAATACTACTCACTACTTATTTTTATTTATTTATAATTCAAACCATTTATACCAAACGTGCTCTAAATAAAGTTCATATTTTGCCTTAAAAAAGTCACTCTTCATTTCAACTACCAAATTATTGTAAATTTATGAGATAATTATTGTTGAGTATTTATTCTTATCAGGATACTTAGATAAGTATTATTTAGTTTAGAAGATATATTTTATTCAGATTATAACTACCATTGAAATCCTATATATATGGGTTATTGCTATAATAAATTCCCATTTGAGTTTTAACTCTATCTTTCTACTTTTCTCTATATTATATTATATTAATCTTCTTTATATCTTAGTTTTATAAGGCGTTATTAACAAGAAAGAGATCAACCAAAATAGAGAGAATTTTAGAGACCAACAGAGTAGAAAATTCGTAGAATTTGGACAACGTGTGCACATGATCAAACATTGATAATCAGCATTTCATGGTCCGATCATAACGAAATTTGTATAAGATAAAAAATCAAATAGTTTATTCGTGATAAATAATTTCATGAACAATAACTAATTTTTAAAGTACTACAAAATTTTTTCAAGTTTACATCGATAAAGAATATGAGATTTGTCAACTATTCAAGGTTCTCTATAGCTTTAAATTAAAGCAATAGTTCATAATATTTTTATCACGTTCATAAATTTTTTTAAATCTATCAAATCCAAGTAAGTCTATTCTTTATATTTTTTTTTGTATTATGTTATATATCAAATTTGTGAAGTTTTAGATCGGTTAAATATTTTGATTTAACTAATAATCTTGAAAAAGCACGTGTTTATATAATATGATTACTCTTGAAGAGTACAACTTTATAATCATTAATATTCTCGACGAATATATAATATGAATAATTTTTCGAATGGAGTACAAATCTTCTTTGATATTTACGCTCTTGAAGAATCATAACTATAAATTGTACTTTTTCTAAATGAATATGGAGTTGATATTCTTGAAGAAATACAACCTGCATCATGTAAATATTTCAAAAAAATATTGTATCATTGCTATTAATTTTTTAGAAGAATAGTTTATTGATCTCGAAGAAGGATAATATAAATATTTTAAAATATGAGAATTTCAAAATAATATTATAATGTCTAATTTCATGAAGAGATATTACCTAAATATGAATTTTATGATTATTTATCTCAGAAGAAATGTATACAACAACTTTTGTTCCATTGACAATGCACCAATATTTGATATATTATATTGGTTTTGCATGACAATGTATTGGATCAAAAAGTATGGGCATTTATGTTAAATTTATATCATGGATGAAGTTATTGATCATCCACTTATTTTATTGTTATTTAATCCTTTATTAATTATGATAAAGTAACAATAGATAATATTTGTTCACTCATTTAGTTATGGGTACTTGTCGTATTGCCATTATCCTGTAGAGCTTATCAGCAATTCCTGGAAACGATAAGGATAAATAATTGAAGCTAACATAACATGATATTAGGTTCTGCAAATTTGATTGTAGGTTCCAGTAGACCTAATATTATGTTACTAACTTTATTTTAATTTATACTATGCCCTCTTTGGGATCCATTATAATGAGTTTCGGGGAATAGTGATTTTTTTTTTAGAATGTGTGGTAAAAAAAGAAAGAAATTTTTTTGAATTTATATGTGGTATTATTTTATTGAAGAATGTTAGGTTACAAAGAAAAGAGAGAAAAATATATTAAATTATAAGGAAAACAAACAGGGGCTATATACAATTGTAAATATTATATTGGACCAAAAGTTGAATATATTGAAAAGTTTATTATTTGGCATGATTGATCAGACCATCCCGGATCAACAATGATGCAAAAAATTATTAAAATTTTGAATATATATTAATTTAAGAACCAAAAGATTCTTCAATCCAGAACCAATTCACATCTAATGCTTGTTCTCTATATCATAAATTAAGCATTGATTATCACTAGCTAAAGTTGAGACCAAATTTCTATAATTTTGAAAATTAATTAGGGCGTTAAATGGACCCCGTCACCCTCAATATTGACTATCTAGATATAATTTTTATATAATAAATACATTTACTAGATGATTGTATGGCGTTTGCTACCTGAAATTTACGAGATTTACTTGCTCAAATTTTAAATTATGAGCATAATATTTAGATCATACCATCAAGACAATGCATCTTGTCAATACTAGTGAATCTAAATTCCGAGCTTTTAACAAATGTTAGTTTACGATAAATGGTTTTAACACAAATGATTGTTAAGTGCCTACAACAAATTGTTAAACAATTACCATTCATAATAAAGTGTTTCCATTTCTATTTTAAGGAATGATATCTTATTAGCAGTAATATTTATACGCATCATGATAATAACAAAGTTTTCCTCACTCTATTTTATTTTTAGTCAGAGCTACATATTTCCATCAAATGATTCTTCATGGGGCAATATATGCGCAATTGATTCATCATAGAGCACATTCATAACATTAAAGAATTCTAAAAATACTTGTCTAGTTTGAACCCTTATGAAATATCTTAAACCCTAATGGGTGATATTTTATAATACAATTTGTTGATTGTCAATTTGATTGAAAAAAAATTCAGCATTAGGGAGAAAAATTTAAAAACTGGAAATATTACACATAATGCATCAATGTATTATCTAGATCCTCTCGAAAGACAACTCAAATCATATGTTCGAAAGATAATTTATTTAGATGCATTTATTGATATCTCACATACCAATTTTATATTCTCCAACACGAATTAACGTCCTAGAATGATAATCTATTAGATAAATATATGGTACACCTGAAACATGATGGAATTCGATTCTAAGACAAAACTCTCTAAAAGAAAATGGAGCAAATAATAAAGTTGATCCCATTGAGAATGCATAAACTCTTTGTGAGTATATTGACATAACTAATTCTAAATTCGCAGAAGAAGTTCAAGTAGTTGAAATATTGAAAATTGAGATATTTTAATAAGTTATGTTATTATGGAGAAATAAATGGAATCAAAATGAAAAAGTTGTCAAAAACACTTTTGTACATGTGTGTCACTTCATATAATGCCATGATATCGAAATAAAGTCTTAAGCATATCAATCGAACAAATAATTGACCAAATAAAAGAATACAATCCTATCAAATTGAACTCTAAGAGATACTATGAGTTTTAGGACTTGCAATCCGCAAATCTAAAGGTGCATATTTATTTAAAAAGTAAATGAGAAAAATGAACCAGTAATGGTAATGCACGACTCTCAAGTCTGAACATAATTTTTTTTTAAGATTTGTGTGTGTGCGAGTGCGAGTGTGTGTGTATGTGTGTGACATATTATCCCTGAATGATTTAATATGTTTAAAACATATAATTCAAGTAATATTACTGTACGCATTGTAACTTTTTTCCTCGACAAAGATTTTGTCCCTTAAAATTTTTATCACAAGGTTTTATTTAGACAACTTTTGTATCGTATTGAAAAGAATGATAAACTTTTTTTCCTTCATTAGATTTTTTCCCATGATTTTTCCTAATAAGATTTTAACAAGAGATATTCCTTATATAATGAATGTCCATGATCTATAAAATCAAATCCCTTAAAATAAAATTTATATATTATGAAGTGTGTACGAGACTCTGAAACGTGACATCAAAATTTATTTTTTAACGAACCATCGTGTTGACTAAAGTCAAACAACAATATATTAAAAATTGTATGAAGACGGTATTGTTAATTTGAAGGTTATAACAAGATAACATAAATTGTTTCACTTGAATTATGATGTTGAGACATTGATGTACAAATCATGTATGACTTGATACAAAAATTTTCATTTATTGAAAGCAGGTGCATTAGTTGTACTTTTTTCTTTCACTCAAGTTTTTTCTCATTTGGTTTCTTGAATAGGTTTAAGGAGTTATCATTTTATTACTCCAATTTTGCTATAATTATTTATACTCTTCTTTCCTTCATTTCAATATTTTTATACCTTAGATTTTTTCCAAACAAATTTTTAACGAGACTGTTATTGTGTAAACATTTGTCAGTCTTATAAATTTATGGGATAATTATTATTGATTATTTAATCTTATCATAATATTTAAATAAGTCTAAGACACTTTATTTTTTTTCCCTTTTTAAAATTGTTTGTACTTGACTTTAGTTTATTATCTTTTTTATATTTTCTTTATATTTTCCTTTTTAAAAGACATTTATTTGACTTTAATTTCAAGTTTTTAAATGACTTTATCTATACAAAAATAAGAAATGTGCGTATTTTATTATAGCAATGAACAATATTTATATGATTTCAGCTGGAGTTACATTTTGAATAGAATATATTATTTTACAGTGCTCTAAAAAATGTAAAGCATGGTTAGGAGTGAATGCTAAGTTTCAACAATCAAGTTTTCACAAGGCTCTCGAAACCACCAAAATGATAAATTTACAATTGAAAGAACACTCTTAACAAATGATATAATCACTCAAGTATTTAGAGAGTTAAGATAACACTTCAATATATAGAAAATAATAAAGTTCAAGTGTTTTTGTTGTAATCTTTGATGAATGATGGATAATGAAAGAGTTAATATATTTGTATCAAAGTTTTCAACCAATTATCTCTCTTAACAAATAATACGAGTTAAGTATGAAGAGAGATTTACACTTCAATATAATTGTTGGCAAAGAAAAATTTTATCAAGAATTGAGATGAGATTGAGAAGTTTTCTTGTAAAATAGAATTCTTGATGAAATAGATGAAACTAGATTTGTCAATCAAGAGATTCTTTGTAATAAATGAAATAGAATATATATTCAAGTAAGCTCAAATGATTTTCAATAAATATACTATCTTAATTGCTCTTGTAGGTTGTTAAAATTGAATACAAAAGATATGGCTATTTATAGATCAAAAGATTAAAAATTAGGAAGTTTCGATTGATCTCGGTCGACCGGAGTGTGAATATAGTCGTTGTAAAATTCAAACTGTTGGAATTTTGGTTGACACTTCAATCGAGTAGATCGGTCGACCGGTTTATACTTCGGTCGATCGAAGTGTTCAAAACCGGTGAAATAGCAAATCCGATAAGCAATGTAAAAATCGATAAGATGCCTGTAATTACGGTAAGCAGTGTAAAAAATTGGTAAGATGCCTATAAATACGGTAAGCGCGGTAAGCAGCCGATTTAGGTTAACCGGTGTATATATACAAATTTTGGAAATTAGTTTTTATATTAAAATATTCATTTTTCCAAAATCATTTTTATATCAAAAAAATATTTTATGCAAGTGATGAATTATGAAAAATAGTTTGAGCTTTATGCACTTGCTAAAAATTGATGAATTAATACCTTTACATATAAATTGAAGTTTTGATAAACAACTTCTAAACTCTAATATTTAAAGTTCTTGTTCTCTTCGAGTTTCTTTTGATTGCTT
>CAIGRP010101855.1:0-45724 GCA_903798385.1 Fraxinus cuspidata | reverse complement strand
TCATTTTGTGTTTTGTGTGTCCATTTTAAGATTTTTGGAAATGTGTTCTTTTTGGCATTTTGAAAAATTGTTTTGAAAACACCCAAAACGCGTTTTGAAAATTTTGACTTGATTATAACTGAAAACACAAAAAACGACAAATTTGCCGTTTTATGTTTTATTTGTAAATTTTAAACTTGTTTTCAAAAACGCGTTTTCGAAAAAAGGAAAGAGAACGCATTTTCACTGTTTTGAAAAATCGAAAATAGAAAATGGTTTGAAAATAACAAAGAGAACGGCCCCTTGCCATTTTCATCCTCACTTCTCCCAATACCCAATTTTAAGAAATTCAACTGTTAATAAACAACTTGAAAATTTTAGAAGTGCATAACCAGTTAACTTAATTCAAGGGGTGGCAAAGTTTGCATACCTCTTTTCCTTCTACACAGTAAGGAGAAGCCAAGTATCAACATTCCGAAGATTGGTGATACGATGGGGATTAGCACCAATTTTATATTTTTAAATTGGAGAGCAAAAATATTCCATTTTCATAGAAATGGCAACGGAGCGGACATGAGACGGGTCGGTCATTCACACCCCCGTCCCATCTGATATTTTTATTGCATTGTCCCATCTCCATACCCTTTTAAAGCGGGATGTGACGGGTTCGGGGTGGGGCAAGTCCCCTGTATCGCCTTATTTATTTTTTCTTTTTCTTTTTTATGTCTTTAATTAGTATATATTATCACTTTTTAACCAATTTTTTTAGAAATAACTTATATTCTCTTTAAATATATGATAAATATATTATTTTTATTTGATAAAAAATCTAAATTTAAAATTAACTTTAAACGGGACGGGGACTATAACTCTCGTACCCGTTTCGGAGCAATGACCATCGCCCCATCCTCGCCCCATTTACCCTATTGGGCATGTAATCCCCGTTCGAGGCGGGGTATCACAGAGTTTGGCTTGAACGAATTTTTTTGTCATCCCTACATTTTCATCTTCACCTCTCTCTCTCTCTCTCACATAGAGTAAATCTAAAAAACCCACCAATTTTATATTTTCTTTTCTTATTTTTTATTTTTTAATTAAGTTAAGGGTGTATTTGTAAATTTTTCGTGGTGTATTTATTAAAATTCTATTTTAATTGTTGTATATTTAAAATGAGGAGTGGTAAATAAATAATATAGTGGTAATAATTACCCATATCGGAGCTGGTGGTATAAATGCTAAACACAGGCTTATATTCCCGAAAAATCAATTATACAAGCATGGAATGTGCATGTCATGCATAGACAGTGCCCAAAAAAACTTTTTTTTTAAATATTATTTTAAATTTTTAATCACTTTAAAAATCAGTTAATAATTAAAATAATACATATCAAATATTTAAAATTATAAAATATTGTATTTACATAATAATTTCTACCATTAGTGATTTTCAAGTTTTCGAAATACAGAAATTAAAATATATTTCATAATTTCAATTTTTGACTAGATAAATTCTACTCAATAGATTTATAGAAACTTCATATATATTTTTGAAGTTTGCAATAAAATAACGAGTTTCAAGATCATAATTACATAATCAGATAGCATCATAGTTTAAACCTTATTTAACTATTTAGATAAAGTTATTTTTTACTTTTGTACAAATTAAATCTTTCAAAAACTTGAAATTAAAGTCAAATATTTTAAAAATAAAAAATTAATAAGCTAAAGTCAAATAAAATATTTTCTTAAAAAAATATATATAAAAGGCGTTTAGGGAAGACGAAAGAGATAAAAGAAAAAATTCATTCGTTTAGAAATTGGAAAAAAAAAGTGTTAGGTAAGAAACGAGGCGTTTTACCCGAGTTTCGAGTTTAGAGTATCAAATGGAGCCTGCTTAGCCAAATTCCTCGAGAGGGTCGTTGCATATTTTCTATTATAAGTGTATGATATCATAAAAAGTAATGTAATGGATCTATAAGTCTAATATTGTTTCCAACTATTATTTAATTCCTAATTTACTATTTCTAACTTTAACGAAAACATATAATATAATATTTTGTTTAGTTATCTAAATTATTCTAATTAAATTAAATTTATCCAACGCACAAAATTAACCAAATTCGAGGTTTAAGTATACGTGTGGATGTTAGAACTTACATTTTCTTGTATTGGTTCCTTTTAATTCATTAATCAAGTTATGTACCTATTGTAATGTTCATTCAAATTCTTCTTAATTATTCAATTTACTTCTTTTGAGTTTAAATTGATCATTTTTAACTAAGTCAATTCACCATCTCTCTATATGAATCCAAATAAACCTTAAATAATGCATTTATTTATCTAATAACTCATATAACAACCACAATAACTATAAAATGTATCTCTATACTTTTATATTCAAATTATCGAATTTTATTATGTGTTCTAAATCTATAATTTAACTCTAAATTTGTTTATATATTCACATATCATTGAAATAGTGGTCAGTTAATCCAAAACATTAAAATCCATGCATAAAATTAATACATAAAAATTCAAACTACTGGAATCTTGAAAATAAATTTAAAAGGCGTACACATTACATTGTTTGCCCTAACTATTGATTTAACTACTCAGGCTAATTTAAAGAAAAACAACAAAAAGGTATAGAATTCATAGCCAAGTGTTGAATTCATAGTGGAGGAAAAAATGTATCTTGCAATGAGAGTCTTCTTCTCCAATCCTAAAAGTTTTCAAACCCTAACTTTTTACTCTTTGATCTTGATATCTCATGTTTTTCTCTCTAAAATTGTGTGTTCCATATACTAGAATAATAAAAAAATTATATAAATAGAATTCTATTATAATCCTAGAAAAGAGTCCTAAAGCATGTATCATGTAGAATTTGAGTCTAAATAGAAAACAAAAGTTGGAATTTATTTCAGTTTAGTGCAATTTGGTTATCCACATAATTTCTTATTCATCTCAGGTCCTCTTCATTAGCGTGGGAGGTCGTCAACTTTAATACTTTATTTGGTTCGTCCGATAAAATTAATATTGTGCTATATTAATTTGGAAAGAATCGTTGTATCATGGTAGATAAATGTTCATTTGATCATGTTAGTATCACTAAAGAGGGTGAAATATGTTTTAAATAGATTTGCATTTGCATAACTTATTTTATTTTATCTCTCTAATTATTTGTGTGTATCTTCATATGCTTAACTTGATTTCGATAAGTCAAAACTCTATCTGGTATTTTCAATCAATAGGTTGCTATGTTATCATAATTTACATACACGTATTTTAATTTAAAATCCAATTTATTCAACAATTTGAAGACATATTTTCATTTATATGTGATTTTCGTGGTTTATTGATTCTCCTTCCTTTTCGGTTATCTTTTAAATTTGTACAGAAAGTGCAATGTGATTTTGCAATTTTTTCATGATTATATTTTGTTGATTTTTATGTGAAATTTGATTTTGCATATAGAAATTGTAGAAAGTAAAGTTTACTAATTTGGATTGCATGAATGAATTTATTGAGGAAATATATGGAAATTGTCGGTTGACCTGACCATATTTCTATAATGGTATTTGACCAATAAAAAATTAAAATAAATAAAGGTTAGTTATTTAACATAGCATATATCAATCAAAAACAATTTTTACCCTCATACGAAAAACGAAAATTGAGAGGAAAAAAGAAAAAAAGGAAAATCTCACACAATCTCTAACAGTCGAGATTAAGTAAAAGTTGACATCCTTTCAGTCCAACCACCAGACAACTTAGTCACCAGCAACATTATCTTCTACAAGATTAGCTTTTTTGTGGATTATGAGATTGATTTTTCATTTGTGATGTTTGAAAAAATTGTGGATTTTATGATATTTATAATATTTATTCTGCATTATTTAGGTAGATTATTGTAAAAATAAAAATAAAAAAAAGCTTAATCTCGTCGAAAATGGCGATATCCAACGAGAGCAGCCCCGAATGCTGACCGTTAACAGTCGGACAAGCAAGTGTTAAACAGTCGGTCTGTTGGGCCAACGACAGTCTGGGTAGACTGTTCGGCCCAAATATATATATTTTTAAAATTTTCAAATTAAGAAATTTTAATTAATTTTTACATTTTATAAAGAATTTTAAATTGAAAATTACCAAATTAAATATTCCTTTTAACCAAATTACCAAATTCATTTTTTCGTTTTATTTTTTTAATTTAAAAATCTATTCAATTAAATATTCTTTTTAAACAAATCTTTAGTTTTTTCAATTTTAATTAAATAATAATTATATTGTTTATTTAGTTTTTATAATCTCCTTTTATTTATTTATTTTATATTTATTATAATTTGTTTAGTAATAATTAAAAAAAATCCTTAATTATTTTATACTTATTAAAAATTTATTTTTTTTAAATTTAAAATAATTATAATATTCTTGCTTTATTTTTTTATATTTTAAAATTTTCTTTCATATTTTTTATTTTTTTTTATTTTTGGTCATTAATTTGTACTTAATTTAATTTATTTTTTTTCTTATTTTTTTTTAAAAAATTCTTAATTATTTTTAGTTTATCATATTTTTTTTTTACAATTTGAAATGGTTTTTTATGTTTTTTTATTTTTTTAAATTTTATTATTTTCTTTAATTGTTTTGTATTTTTGTATGTAATTCTTTTTTTGTTCTCCTTTAATTTTTATTTATTTTTTATTTTCTCGTGTATAGTAGTTATAATTCGGTTTGCTTAATTTTTTTTGAAATGATGCTTTATTCCATTATCTTTTGTTGAATGTTCTAATATTTGAATTTTTGCAGGATGGAGTACCATCTAGATGAAAAGTTGAGACTAACTGCGGAAAAATGTACTTGGAATAGCAGTTTTGATAGTTGCATAATTGTATTGTAGTTGCTGGATGATTAACACGGAAATATGTTACACCAGTCTTTCCTATGGCTCATGTATCGGTTGAGAGAGGTGTAGTACTCCGAACAGATCATTGATGTATTATTTGTCATTTACTTAGACCAGTCAACGGTGATGCCCTCCATTTCGACTCCGAGAGCAAGGTCGCTAATTTCTTTATGTTTGAGTTTGCCCTGATGACTAGAGTGAAGATTATAGACGACGAAGTAGTTATTGACAGTACTCAAAGAAGTAATAGGTTGTAATATTTTCAGGGATAGGGGACGGTGCTTCTACTACAGTTGATTGGTGCAATCAGGGAGGAAGTGCGACCATATGTTGGACAAATTGAAGTTAGGACTGGTCTATATCCTTGAAAGTGTGCTGAGGTGTCATCACAAGAAGATCGCGATAGACCTTTTTCATTTGGAAGTTGTTGACGATATCGATGCCTTCAACAACTATTCATGGGGTCGAAGATATTTTGAGGACAACGTACACGTCTTTACCATATCACATTCGAAGCCCAAGGGATCCTTACGTAAGTACAATACTTATAGATTGCCCCGGCAGTGTAGGTATTTGTTTAACATAATCAACATTAGAATATTTTTATACTTAATTTATATATAATAATTGTATGTGTTACAGATCTGGGCATATGAGATGTCATCCTCTTGGGTACCCGATTTACGAGGAGAAGGGGGACACAATGCCCTCGGATGTATCATGGCAAGCATCTCGAGCAGACGGTTGTCCATCGACAGATAATTATCGCTCTCATCGACGATCCTCAGGTGAGTATTATACATTTGCGATTTATATTGTATGTCGTTTCAAAATTTCAACACTTGATCATTGACTAGTTAAAATGTCAATATGTTAGCTTGAAGTCCTTATTGAGTTAACGCTGTCGACGAAGGAGGAGGGTCGACATTTTGTGCGTAAATTAACCGTTCTGCATACTTAAGACGACCAAATGTCTGTTTCCAACATGGATTGAGATTGGGTATGTGATTTGAATGTAATTTGTTGATTACTATTTTGTATGAGTTAGCCTATTTTAGTTAAGTTAATATTTTTTAATGTTGTTATTTATGTAGGAGCGCGGTCTAGTTCATCAACAATTACCTTCTCCCTGGATATCACCTCCATCGAAGGGATCGCCTCCGCCAATGAGATTTTCTTTTCGCCCATCCAGATACCTCTCCTATGGATCTCCTGCTCATAGTCAGAATCATTATTTCCATAATCTATATGTCCCGCTAATTGGATTTATCATAGAGGAGGTGGGCGCGATAGTAGCGAAGTTGGGTGATGAGGTAGGAATGCTGCGACGAGAGTTGATAGGCGAGGTAGCAGATTTATCCCTTGATGTTGGAGTGCTACGAGACCATTTAGCAGACCTTCAGGATGAGGTCGCAATACTTTGAGACGATATAGTAGGCAGACGAGGGGTTGATAGACAAGGTGACTGAGAGAGTGATGTAGAGGGTGATGGAGATCGGGGATCACACATCGTTGTAGATAGATGATGGTGCATTAGAATTATTTTTATTATCTAATGAGTAAGAATGGGTGCCGCGATGGGGTAGCCGAGGAGGGAAGGACGGAGGGAGTGACCCTAATGACAGAAGAGGTGGTGGTCCCCAGGGTAGGGAGTGGCAGATGAGGAGAAGACGCCCGTCATAACAGAGGGTAAGAAGCGTAATGTTGACATGTCGAAGCAAGTGGTCGAAAAGAGGTTGAGATTGCCGTCACAGTACATCATTTCTCCCTTCACGGCTAAGGTGAAGAGGAGGATATTTGTCGACAACACGTACTCGAATCTCTTCCGAGGGGAAGACCATGTCAGTGGAAAGCGTTTGAGATAGAGAAGAGAATAATTATTCCCAGGTAAGTATTTTATAATTTTAGTAAAGAATGCGGTGGGTCATAGAGATGCTCGAGTGGGTCACAGATATGTGGCCGAGTATCGGGGAAAAGTCTTGTGATGGTTGTACACATATGTATATTTCGGTGATCGCGATTCATCACTGGTTTGTCGTGGAGATCGTCTTTGCTGATTTCATTATATATGTGTACGACTCCAATCATTCCTATTTGACACATGATCAGCTCGATCTTAAACTAGAGTTGGTGGTTGTGATCGTTCCTTTGATGGTTAGATGAGTTAAGGTGATTGTGTATGACAGACTAGCCATCGTATGGGACAGACGATTGCAAGACATTCAAAATCGTAAGTATTTATATTTTAATTTGAAAACTTAGTTTTTAGTTACACAGTACCGAACTAACACATTATTATTTAATTACAGAGGGGCGATTGTGGCATGTTCGTAATAAAGAATATTGAATTTTATAGTATAACACATAAGGTTGATGTAATCATTCAATATTGGATACAAAATCGGAGGAATAAGTTAACATGCGATTTATATGAATTCAATTGTGATCCACAAATATTGTATATTTAGTGTTTATTTAATTATGAAATAATTGTAAATATTGTATATTTAGTTGTTTATTTAATTGTGAAATAATTGAAAATATTGTAAAAAAATGTTAATATTGTTCATTTAACTGCGATACCATTATATATTTGTCTAATTATCATTTAGAGAAATCTGACTTGTTAAAAAATTGGCAAGTACGCCTAGTTACTCTGCACCTCCCACGCCTATCCAGAGATGAAACCCTCTAGTAGATACATAAGACGTATGTGGACATCCAGACCACACGGTTCAACTCCGGGTGGCAACAAACTATTAAGTAATATGATTGGGAACTTCCCACTTGACTTCATTAGGTAGAGAAAATATAGTATCAATATACGCTGCTCTCTAATAATCATTCGTGTAATAAGGAGAGTATAAGGTTCTCAGTACAAAGCCTCTATACATTGCTACTGCGACTGTATGCTCATACGGAAAACTCTCCAATTGAAATCGACTACAAGTGCAGGTGTTATCAGTCAAGTCCACTATGTATGCGATATTATATGCACATTTCACATAAAAGCACAACTCATCCAGTGGTTCCACATTCCACTCATCGCAACCTCTGCAGTTAAAGAGAGTATCCTCTTGAGTCGATGCTAGCACATTCGTGCAACTCTGTGATTCCACATGTCGGTCGTGAAAACCACTAGTGTATCTTGTTACGAATGTTCTCAGTCCTTGCTAGGATTGGTAACTCTCGATCCTTTTTGAATAATGTATTGAGAGACTCCATATTTTTTGACGTCATCATGTTGTATCTATGTCTTGAAAAATATGACCGCGCCCAATGTTCAATCCCCATTTTTTTTAGATTTTCCCATGTCTAGTATGATTTACATTCTATTTTCACCATGAAATTATTACACTCTTCAATGCTATAAACTTCGATCGCTCTCATGAACAATGAAACAATGTCTTTTCCACGATATCTAGTCTTCAGGTTGCCTTTTATATGGTAAATGCAATACCCATGATGTACCTCGGGAAAACTTCTGCAATATCATTTATTATAGACTATCCTCGATTAGTTATAAAGGCAAGGTTCTTGACTTTTTTGATTACTTCCCTCAACTTTGTGTAGAACGAACGAATCGACAGATCATTCTCGCTATCGACTATGCCGAATGCAAGATGATAAATTTGGATGTTGGCATCTTGACATGTAGCAATGATCAGCTACCTTCGTATCTAGCTTTTAGAGCTTTACCATCGACTAAAATTAGGGTTCGCATTATATTTTGAAATCCCTGAATGCATTGTCCAAGAGCCATGAAAAAACTTAAAGCAATTATTGCCCTCCATCTTAAAAAAAAAAATGATGAGTCAGGATTAGTTATTCCCATGTTATGACACATTGCCAATTTAGCATAGCTTTTCTCGGTCGAGCCCATTAAATCCTCCAACGCGTTTTCTTTGGCCTTCCAGGCCTTTTCGTAGCTCATGACCACTACGTGCTCTTGACGGACGTCTTAATGATGTCCGAAGGTCAGTAGATCGTCTGTGAGTTCTAATACTTGTGCATTATCTCTCAACCAATAAACCAAGCTCGAGCCTGCCTGTGATTATTTCGACGAATTCCCACTTAGCAAGTATGTTCCCGTGTATACTTTCGAACTACAAATAACTCATTTGTGTCCATCTTCGTCGCAAATGCCAACAACAACTGTCATCGACGCAAATAATTGTCAACAATGACTTGTTTGATTGATTTCTTCACTTTGAACTTAAAGTTGTATTTCAGTGCAATTTGATGCACAGCTTTCTGCAAATCATTTTTTTTTTGTTTCAAACATTACTCAATATACAAATCCTCATCATCGGAAACCACATGCGAAAAATTAGATGACGGTCTACTCGATCTGGTCTCTGCACTCCCACCCCACTCATGCCTCGACGAGATAAAGCAATCAAATTCTTATTTGTAAATTCATTTTCATTCTCGTTGTCATGAATTACCGACATAATTATGTGTGTGATCATGATGAGGAACAACTGTCTAGAGAATAATTACATCGTCCTCATGAGCTATCTTCATTTTTCCCAATCCGAATTTTTCGTATTCACCTTCGGCGACATTCTTGCGCTAAAGTCACACAAAGAGGAGTCGTGTGCATTTTGTTCAATTTAAATAGACAATTCACTTTAGCATCAAAACCAACCATCATTGGTAGAATCGAAATTGATGAATACTCGTTGAATAAAAATCTCGATTCCACATCGTACTGAGAGAAATCGACTTTCAGCTTGTTTTGTGAATCATTGTACATTTCTTTATATGATGTACTCGATGTTATGAAAATTGGAATACCACCACGTATATCACTCGTTCATTTCCAAACCCATCGATCTTTCACCAGAGTAACAAACTGGGATTACAGTCATATTTGCATGACGATACAAAATTTTTAATTATAAGAAAAAATAGTTCAAAAATTGGCCCAATAGCCGGTTGCCTAAGGCTGTTTAACCGTCGGATGTTAGGACTGGCTGAAATCATTGCCATTAATATACATGTAGATGATTTTTTTCTTATTTATGTTTAAATAAATATAGATATGAATGTTAATCTATATCGAAATAAGATTTATCGATTAAAAGTTTATACTAATTTAACAAAAACAAATTAAACATTTATAATATACTTATCGATTCGAAGTGATAGGTATAAAAAAAATCTTATTCAACATTTAATCAATTTATGAGATTTTGAGGTTGAAGCATATATAAAATGAGATAGTTTTTATCTATGTTGAATAAAAAATAAGAAAAGTTAGCTAATTTTGTAATTTTAAGTGTGAATTGTTAGGTTTTTACTTGTTAACTAAAATGGTAATATTGTCTTTTAACAAAACAATTGTTTGTAATTGTATTGTTTACGTAAGAGTATCTTTTTCTTTTAATATTCAAAATGTTATTGTGGAAATATGTAATTGTTGAAAATTCAAAGTGAAAATTAGGGGTTCGACCAAGTCAATTTTAAAAGTACCCCGAATTTATTTCAGTAATCATATTCACATATTACATTTTTATAGTATGATTAAGAGCTTGTTTGACAACCATTATAGTAAAAAAAAAAAAAAAAGAGTTTCGAATAGTGATTTTTAGGAGAATGCATGGTTAGAAAGTAGGGAATTTTTTTAAATATACGTGGAGAATATTTTATCATGTGAATATGTGATTGAAAATGATCTTGTAGTAAATTCTAAAATTAAATAATGAGTGTCATACTGGCACTAAAATATATGATTGCATTAAATTATTAGACCATGATATATTTCGTTCACATGCAGTTTCTAACATGAAAGATGTATGAAACAATGCATTTATTATAAAATTCTATTTGTGTTAATTGAATTTACATGGGAAAAGATAAGTGCACATTTGCATTATATATGAAAATTGTTAAATGTCTAATTGTTTTTGATTTCTTTTGTGAATCAATGCCAATAATTCATTAGAAGAGTTGATAAGAATAAATGAAGGAACTATAATTCAATTATTGTCCTATTATATGTTTATGCGATATATCCAGGACAAATCGTTGAATATTTTTTATTAAAGAAGTTGTTCCTTTTTGCTAAAGGAGACTATAATTGAGAAATAATTATATTTATGTACAAGAAATAAGACAACTGAAAAAAAAAAAAAACCTATTGGAAAAGAACTTTTGCCAACATTTGATATGAATGTGCACGACTTTCATGTAATATTGTCATCCCGCTCAAAGGATAAAGCGAAATGGATAATGGTTTTATTTGATAAATAGCCTCACTTAATTTTGATTAAATTATGTAAGATGGTATTTGCGCAAAATAGATATATTACATATCACCTTAGTAATGATTGTACAATGAAAGTGTGTTTAAATACTATGAGGTTGAGAATTACCTCTATATAAATGATGAATGTGAAAAGAGTTGATAAAATATTAAATTTGGTTCGACCTAGTAATTGTGGGGTCGAATTGTTCATTCTTAACATAAGTTTAAATCTATCCAAGACTCTATAGTGATAGCATTGTCTAAAAGTCACGATCTTAATGAATTTACTTACGAGTCATAGGAATTTTTATGAAAATGGAAAGGTTAAAAGCCTTTGTACGTACAGGAATGTTATGCAAAGATAACAAACCCTAAATGACATTCCTAAATATGAAAGTGCGTGGACTTTCACGAGACATGGACATTTTTAGCCATCTATGTGTTGCACTAGATATGGAATAATATTATTTGTTCGGTAGATAAACATAATTAACAATATGATTGAATTGTGTATAGTTAGATTAACATTATGTCACTAAGTTGAGTCCTATCTAGAATTGTGGGGTGTATGATTATTATTTGCATAATATTCCCAATTAAAGTTAGTGTGCATTCTAGGACTTACAATATCGATTGAGTTTGTTAAGACAAAGAGTAACTATCAAATCTATTTACAAATGAGTTATCTAGAGAGTGAACTCACAGCACACCTAGGTAAATGAATTTAAAGCTTAAATGAATAGGCCAACTTAATGAAAAAGTAACCGGTGATTGGCGATCACACGGACTAGGTTAAATAGAACAAACTAATTATGATAGACTTGATGAGAAGCACTTCAAATTTTTAGCCCCTACCCATTTCTATGATGCAAATAAGTGTTGCCTGCAAAAAATGGGCTAGGATAAGCTATGCTTTTAATGATAATTATATATTGCAAATAGTACAAGTGGAGTATTGTAAGGTATTCTCTATAGAATATCACCTATGTGAGTGAGAACTTAACTAGTTCTATGATAATTTTACTTAGACGAATTCTCTAGCGTACTTGTAGACCCAAGAAATTTCAGGACCAAAACGATGGATACAATAGAGAACTAAAGTTTGATATATAAAATAATATGCTTAGTCTATAGCAAGGCTTATAATACTGGTTAACAATTCAAAATGTTGCGTTTACTGATTAGACAAATGAGTTCGATAAATTCTTACTAAGAAAACTTCAAATCAAAAGCTACCGATCCTAATGCAATATATACTAGGGGTTGTATGTATTGACCCGTATAGTGCTGTTGCTAACGCGTTAAGTACCTGTACGTGGAGTACGTTCACAAGAATGGAACTCAAAGGAATTGACGAGGACCTGCAGAAATGGTGGATTGTGTGGTTTAATTTGAATATCAAAGAGTTATATTGTTTCAGATTAATGTGACTAATCAAAAAGGTATATTATGTAAAGTCATGAACTTTTGATTAGGTGCAAAATAGACCATTAATTTTGAAAATATGATCTAATGATCCACATTAATTTATATCAAAATATATAACAATTCAGAAAGACACTTGAAAATCTATAAATAGGAACCACTAATTCCATATTTCCTACACCAAATCAATTCAAGTAAAAACTGATTTCTAAATCTCTCCTCTTCAAGAATTCTATTCTTTTTATTTTGTTGAACTAAAATTCCGCTTGAACAATTTTTATTCGTGTTTATTTCGTTCGTGAAAAGCATTGTCAACATTTCGTTTGCCCGAAAAGAAATAATATTGTGCTATATTAATTTTGGTAGAAATGTTGTATCTTGAAAGATAAACATCTATTTGATTCTATTAGCACCAGTATAGGGACAAAATCTATCTTAAAAAAGATTTGCATTTACATACCTCACTTCATTTCATCTCCTTTTAATTTCTATATTTCAATAAATTGTAATTTGTGCATATATTCCTCGCATATATTAATTTCGGTAAGTTGAAAGTCTATACTGTATTTTGCACCAATAAGTTGCGATTTAAACGCATTTGAATACACATATTTTTTGCTAAAGGGAAAATAATTATGCACCAATTTATTCAACGTATATGGCATCATCCTTCTTGAAATTAAGGTAACGACTTCAAGCATCACCAGCTTTCAGAATGTAAACAAGCATGTGGCCTGAGAAAGAATTCATTGGCATATGGATGATTAACGACTACTACCAAATTTCACTTCATGCAAGCAAGTTAACTTAGAATAAGAACTAAGTATAACCACGAGTTTTTTATTTAATGTTTCAAAGGAGAAATTTCATTAGAAAAATATAAATAATGCATATCTTATTGTAATATAGTTGAAGTCCATGCACCTTAGTTGCCTATAAAAATCTGTCTGAAGCAAGAGATAACACACCTCTCCGGATAACATAAAGTTTAAACTTTTTTTTATTCTATCTAAAGCTGTTGAATCTAACATACCAAATATCTCATAAACGAAGCAAAAGAAAAACTGTCTCCATATAATGCAGATGCACGATTTTTATTATTAATTTAGTCATCAACCGACAATCCCCATTTTTCCAATGAAAGAAGTAATGGGCAATATCCCATAATTATTTTGTACAGAAATTATACAGAACATGCTAGCATAGCCAATGCTTAACATAATAAATATGAAAGTAACAAAATTCATATAGAAACCAGAAATGTAAGCAGTGAAATACTTTTATTGATTTTTACCCACCCAACAAACATAAAAAAATGTCATACTAGCATTAGTTTGTTGTCGTCATTCTCTGGATTCAAGAGTCGGCAAGCGCAATAAGCTGATCAACGACACTAGGATCTGCAAGTGTGCTTGTATCCCCAAGTTCATCTAATTGCCTCGAAGCAATTTTCCTCAAAATTCTTCTCATTATCTTTCCACTTCTCGTCTTTGGAAGTCCTGGTGCCCAATGGATTTTGTCGGGAGCTGCAAATGCTCCAATCTGATGTGGTCGTAAAAGTTTCGTAAAATATAGTTCAGCCATTTTCCAAAACTCTTCACGCGATTATTCTAAAGAAAAATAATGAATTGGAATATCAACACACCTGATTTCTCACTGTCAATACAAGACTTTTCCGTAGTTCTTCACTGTACGGAACGCCTTCTACCAGAGTAACAAATGCATATATGCCTTGTCCTTTAACCTAACATAACATTCAAAATAAAGATAAGTAAAAATTAATCTAGATCCCGTCTATCCAAAATTATAAGTAAACATAACGTTATGGTACCTCATGCTCAACACCAACGACAGCAGCTTCAGCACACTGGGGATGTGAAACAAGCGCAGATTCCACTTCCGCTGTGCCAATACGATGCCCACTATATATTTTTAATAAGGTAAGTAAAAAGCGGTACCCCAATCCAGACAACTCTAAACTACTTCGAAGTTCATTTATCAATCTAAAATAAAATGATGACGAAAATAAATACCATACCTGACGTTAATTACATCATCGACTCTTCCTGTGAGCCAATGGTAACCATCTTTGTCCCTGAATTCCCCATAAAAAGGACAAAGGAAAAGATCAAAAGAAGGGGAATGAAGGGGGATAGAGACGGAGCAATGAATATACACCTAAAAAACTGTTGAACTGTATATCATCAAAAGTAAACTACCTACTACAGCCATCTCCACTAAAGTAGTAGCCAGGAAAGGCACTGAAGTATGTTGTTTCGTATCTTTCGTGATCTCCATAAAGCGTTCGGAATGCCCCAGGCCAGGAGCTTTTCACACACAAATATCCACTGCACTCACCTTCAATCTCAACACCCTTCTCATCCACTATGACAGGCTGCATTATTCAAGGTCATATGACGGATAAGTGTAAACCATTTCAATATTCCATTAATGCAATTGACTGAAGTATTGCCCTAATTGAAAGAATTTTGATGTTTAAATTGAACTAAACTGACCATAATATGCTAAAAAAATTGAACTATAAATTTATCAGTTAATTGATGATACAGTATTCACCATTTAGGTAAATTCATTTTGTCACCTGTTATTTGGGGTTAAAGACACTTTTCTTCTTTAGGATCCGTTTGTTTCAACACAATAATGAGGCAAAAAAATCATTTCAGAAAATATCAAATTTTCATCTGTTAGAGTGGAGCTCAAATTCTGGTAAGGATGAAAATGTTTACACAAAATTTGATACTGTAAATTATATTCCTGAAAAATCTATCAAGTTTACTAAAACCAGAATGAGGAATGAGGAAAATAATTTCCGAAAAAACTTTGTTGTCTTCATTTTTACAATCTAATCTAACAAACAAATCATTAGGCATCAAATATGACCATGTTTAACCACTCTAGAAGAAGCTGAAAAAAAGTAAAATTAATTGAACTTGTTTGCCGGATGAAAAGATGAAATACTTGCACAAGTATTTACTTAAAACACCAGCATAATTAATAAAATAGGAAAATATGGGTTGGGAGAATTTAGGTGAGTTGATATTTTGGTGGTGCCACATTATCCCCACGTCTAGTACCTGCACTCCAAAGAAAGGAAAGGTAGCAGAACCAGGTTTCTGAGGCCATGCGCCCGGTAAAGGAGTAATCTGCAAGATATAATGTTGACTAATGTTATATGTATTATGGTTGTGGCTGCAATTAAAAAATAAAAATAACAAGAGAATGTACCATGAAGCCCCCGGTCTCAGTTTGCCACCAAGTGTCAGATATCGGGCATCTTGAGTCTCCAACCAAATTGAAAAACCACCTAGCATAGGTAAAGGAAATAAATATATACGCAAGATCTTATATGAAATATTTACCTTTGCCAAAATAATTGATACTAATTTCAACAAGGAAAGAAAAGTGAAAGCTGTGAGAATAAATGTAAAACCTCCATGCACTTGGATTTATTGGTTCACCCACACTGCCAAGAATGCGCAAGGATTTGCGTGAATATCGCGTGACATACTGCAAGATAAGCACAATGAAAATCAGCGATCCCCTTATCTGTGATAGCATTCCCAATCTAATAGTTGTATACACACAATGCCCCAACTTAGACCTTTTCTGGTCTACATACAACAGTTTTCGAGAAAAGCTGTCCTACGTAACAAACCACAGACAGACAATAAGACATGGCCACATGGTAATTAAGAAAGTAGGCTTGAGAGATTAATAAGCACCTTAAAAATCAAAATTTAGTAAAAATAAACAAAACATAGATACGGAAAAAAAGAGTATAAAAAAGAAAAAAAACACAAAATATGTGTAATTTGATCTATTGGTCTACTTCCATAGTCCAGGAGAAGCTAAATCCCTTGGAGAGAACAAGCGTGGAGAGCACAAGAACGCTGAAAACTTTGAGATCCAAAATTTGATATATCTAGGAAAGCTAACTGAGAATACTCACAAAAGTAACAATTAACACCTGTAGAATACCGATAAGGAAATAATACTGCCATATTGAAAACAGAACTTTCATTCAAGCGGGATGTCCAGTCAAATCGATTATTTTCATGTGAGCGATCCAATAACTTTTTGTTGATGTGTTTAAAAAATCGTGCCAAAGAAACACCTAACATAGCATAAAAATCACCATTAAAGTATCCAAGCTTATATACTGTAACTTATATTAGCCATAAGTTCAAATAACCTAGCTCCCTTAACATACAATTCGATGAGTTTTTTAGAGAGAAATGCAAAGGATGATACAATTAATGGAAATATGTCCATTTCCTCATCACTCTATGGGGGCAGGCATCAGGTGCAGTAATTTGGAATGTTTTGCTTAGGCAAGAAGCAACTGTCACTTGTATAGCAACATGTTCATACTTTATTAGCTCATCCTCATTATTAGTGGAAAGATGTGAGCATGACAATAGCAGGTGATTGGTTTACTTGTAAGAGCAAATCCTCAATTTATTCAAGTAAAGGCAAGAGTCCATGAAGTTACAGCGAAGGCCGAAGAAGATATTTTCCATTTGTCACTAATTGTTCTCATAACTTTTTATAGGCACGTCGCAACATTCCTGGGGATCGAAGGTACGATAAAGTGAATTGTTATTTTTCCTATGTTTTAAATTTTTTTTGCTAATTCATATTAAAATGAAGAAAATAACTCGTCTGTTTGTGTTTTCTTTTTGAAATATTAAAAATATTTATTCATGAAGCTGAAGTTTTAAATTTTTATTTTTTTAAAGTTTTTTTAAAAAGATGCCAAGTACATAATTAGAATTAAGGTTCCAATAGAACAAAATTGATACGTGATCAAGAATCAAAGGGGATCAATCCAATGTCTAAATCATTATTAAGCATGTGCAATCTACCTATGCTAGAATCAGATAATTCTTTACTGGTAATGAAAGCGATCGAAAACTCTAAGGCACCAAGCTACTGAGAAGCTTGACCCAGCTTAATACTGGAGAATTTGGTGTTACTACATAAAGATAAGACGCGAATACTTTTTCATTTTCCCCCTTCTTTTTTCTTCATTCATTTGTTTAATTTTTTTTTAACTTAACAGTTATTTATTTATTTATTTATGCATAGAGAAAGAAAGACACACAATAATCAGCATTCTTGTGCAACCAGTAGAAGACCAGAGATAGCAATGACAGGTGGCATAGCAATGGAAGGAGGTGAAAACTAAAGGCAACACTATCTATTGCAGTTGGTGGTACGTGAATCTACAGTGGAAGTGTTGTGGCAGAGAAGGAGGGCAATGACAGAGATTTTCTATGCACACCAGAGTGGTGGCACAGCGACAGTTTCTCGTGGATTGCGGGCTTGAGGCCGAAACTATGGCTAAAAACCTATTGGAGAAGGTATTATTCAATTACTTTTTTCTTTTTAAACTGAGAACAATGAAGGAAAACAAACAATAGAACTTGAAATAAAAATTCTGCACTATTAGTTAACAGTTCCAGAGTGAGCAGAAAAATAAAATTTTCTTCTACTTTTTTCTTCAGTAGATTTGTTTATGTCGATTTTTGTTGCTTCTTTCCTTTTCTTGTGTTTGAATTTGTTCTATTGTGGGATCAGGTTGCTTTCGTCCAAACGGTGCTATGCTTTTTTCGGTGGTTAGCATAGTGGCTTGTGATTTGTAGGGTGTTGTTTAAAAGCTGGTTTGAGCGGTTTTGGGGCTCATGTGGTGATTTTCAGGGACTAAGGGTGAGGCAAAAAGAGGGATGGAATTGGCAGGGGTGGACATTGAAGTTTTACAAAACTTGTTTGGTCAAAGAAAACGAATAGTCTATGTGATAGACCTCCAATCCGGTTCACATATGCAAGAAGGAAGAAGGGGTTGCCAAGTCATTAGTAGTTAGTTAGTTAGGGGTAAAAATGTAATAGCCTTGTGGTAGGGATTGTGAATAAATTGGAGGGAAGGGGACTGGGAAATGCATTCAATTACTAAATTCTGTTTGTAATGGAAGGAGAGATCGGGCATCTCTAATAGCCTTGGATTTGTTGTCAATATCAGTTCATCTACTCTTTCTATAATAAATCACTTGTTCTTCCTTTGTACACCAGTGATAAATACAAATCATCAATCTAGATTGCTGCCTATTTCCTCTACATGGCAGAGATCTAATCAAACTCTAATTAACAGGTTGCTAAACTTCATTTGGAGCGTCCATCCAACAGCAGGTTCGACATGAGATTGGAATTCAGCAGCTAGGATCCTAACAATTTTGGTATCAAAGCATGACGATCGCTAATCGAGTGGGACAATTGGAGTCGAGGTTTGACGGATTGCAGGAGGAGGTAGGGGTAATGAAATCAGAAATTCGGAGAGACATTGCGATGATAATGGAGAAATTCGACTTGGTAATGGTGAAGCGAATGGGAGAGAGAGGAAGGAACAAGGGAGTTCATCCGAATTGCTGCGACTCTAAGTTCTGAAGTTCCGAACAAATCTTAGGAGTTAGGAGGTGTTACCTGGGAATGGATACAGCGTGAGGAAATTGCTAGGTTGGACAACCGGATCCGCCGGTTGGATATGCTTGAATGCTTGGATCTTTCGAGCGAAGGTGTTACCTGGGAATGGATACACCTTTTTAGGAGGTGTTATCTGAGAATGGACGCTTGGTTCTTTCGAGCGGAGCGATATTTCACCATCAATCAATTCACAAATTGAGCAAAATCGAAGCAGCCGCTGTTTGTTTCGAGGGTGAGGCGTTAGCTTGGTATCAGTGGGAAAACGGCCGGCAACCTTTGACGCGTTGGGAAGACTTCAAAATTCTGTTGTTGGAGAGGTTCCGACCATCGCAATAAGGTAGTGTGCTGGAGAAGTTTCTGGCCTTGAAACATGAGGGAACTGTGAGGGAATACTGGCGTTAGTTTGAATTGTTGGCGGCACCGTTACCGGAAATACAAGATTCGGTGCTGGAAGGGAACTTTATAAATAGGCTAGATCCGGTAATTAGAGTTGAGGTGAGGATTATCAGGCTGCAAGGATTGGGCCAGATCATGGAATTGGCCCAACGAGTTCAAGACCGAAATGAATCACTCAAACATGCCCATACTTTGGCGGCCTATTTCGAATTAAAACAATTAATTCCTCCTTGTCCAGCCCAGTGGGAAGCAGCCCAAGTTATACGAGGTTATATCCTAAGGGCATTAATCGGACTTCCCAAACCGGCCCACAGATGCAGACAGCCGCGGCTAAGCAACCTGCCGTTGCAATTCAGCGGTCAATGAGGGTTGACAGGATGGTGCCTCCTTTTAAACATCTGACCGATGTCGAATTGTAGCTCAAGCGGGAGAAAAGGGCTATGTTATCGCTGCGATGAGAGGTACTCTCCGGGTCACAGATGCAAGAATAGGGAGTTGTAGGTGCTTTTAGTGCAGGAAGATGAAATTGAGGAACCAGTGGAAGAGGTTGGCGTGGAAGAAGGATAGACGGTGGAAGAAACGGTGGAGTTGTTTATTAAATCAATGATAGGGCTTATTGCACCTAAAACTATGAAACTGCGTGGTGCGATATTCGGGGAATCAGTGATAATACTCATTAATTGCTGAGCTTCCCACAACTTTATCTCATGTGAGCTTGTTCAGAAGGAATTGTGGGTCATGGATTCCGCCAGTTACGGGGTTGTGATGGGTACTGTTTATCAGTTACAGGGGGTCGTATTTGTAAGGGCATGGTAGTTTCGTTGTCGGATACTGAGGTGGTCGAAGACTTTTTGCCTCTGAAGTTGGGATGTATAGACGTAATCGTCGGGATGAAATGGTTGGAGACGCTGGGTAAGATGCAAGCTAATTGTGGTACATTAACTATGCGTTTCAAGGTTGGAGGAGAAACTTAGGGATGACGAAAAAACCTGATACCCATGGAGCCCCGCCCCGCTTAATCGGGGACCGGGGGGGGGATTTGTCCCAGAGCGGGGACGAGTAATGTCCCAGAGCGGGGACGAGTAATGGGTGCCCCGCCCCGTTTAATTTTTTTTTTAGAATTCAATTCTTTAAATGGAAAATTTTACGAAAGTTTATAAGTTCTAATAGAAAATGGCAACCAAAATTATTTGTTTCAATTTAATGAATGGCGGTAATAAAATATTCTATCAAAAACTTAAAAAAAAAAAATTAAACGGGATAGTAAACGGGACAAGGGCCCTGCCCCGCTTTGCCTTAAACGGGTAATGGGGCGAGGATGGGGACGTTGCGGGGAATTGCTTGGCAGGGCGATGGAGGTTTCCTTGACCCTGCCCCGTTGACATCCCTAGAAACTATTATGTTACAAGGCGGGTCCAGTTTGGATAAGACACGTGTCATTGAAGTTACTGGTTAAGACGTATAGGGAAGGAGAACAGGGTATCCTATTGGAATTATGAAGTTTGGGTGTGGAACAGGATGCACCAATGGCTCAAGTTCACAGCTCTATTAAAGAGTTATTGTGAAATCATCAGTGTATTTGTATGGCCAAACGAACTTCTTCCTCTGAGAGCACGGGATCACACAATTCTTTTACAACCAGGGGCAGCTCCTATGAACATAAGACCTTATCGATACCCATATGTTCAGAAGAATTAAGATCGAAAAGTTGGTCAAGGAGATGCTCGCTGCGGGAATTATCGAGTCGAGTCAAAGTCCATTTTCAACCTCCGTTTTGTTGGTAAAAGGATGGTAGTTGGAGATTTTGCATCGATTATCGAGCCCTAAACAAGGTTACGGTGCCGACCATTTCTCGATTCCTGTGATTGATGAACTGCTGGATAAACTACATGGGGCTCGGGTGTTTTCAAAGCTAGACTTGAAATCTGGTTACCACCAAATTAGAGTTAGACCTGGAGACATTCCCAAGACTGCTTTCGCACACACGGTCACTATGAATTCTTAGTCATGCATTTTGGGTTGTCAAATGCTCCAGCAACTTTTCAGCATTTGATGAATGAGGTGTTTCGACCCTACTTGCGGAAGTTTGTCCTTGTCTTTTTCGATGATATCTTGGTTTATAGTCAGATGCTTGAGGAGCACCTATAGCATTTGGGTGTAGTATTGGGAGAATTGCGTAAGCATAAGCTGTACACCAATAAGAAGAAATGTATGTTCAGGCAAGCGGAAGTGGAGTACCTCGGCCATGTGATTTCTGAAAAAGGAGTAGCAACTGAACAGTAAAAAATTGAAGCCATGGTCAATTGGCCGAGTCCGTGCAATCTCAAGGAGCTTTGGGGATTTTTGTGGCTCACGGGGTATTATCGATGTTTTGTGTCTTATTATGCTAAGGTTGCCTGCCCTTGACTGAATTACTTAAGGATAGGTTTCATTGGGATGAGGAGACCGAAACGATATTTCAGAACCTCAAAGCTGCAATGATCAATGTTCCGGTGCTTGCACTACCGACTTTTCTAAGCAATTCGTGGTTGAAACTGATGCATCTGGACATGGTTTAGGTGCAGTACTAATGCAGGACATCCGATTGCATTCTTTAGCAGAGTTTTACCCCAGAGTGCTGGGCAAAGATCAGTTAGATGAGAGAGAATTAATGGCTATGGTGTTTGCTATTCAAAAATGGCGCCACTACTTATTGGACAGGCATTTTGTGGTACCAACAGATCAGCGGAGTTCGAAGTTCTCGTTGGAGCAACGTTTGGTGAGTAAAGATCATCAGAAATGGCTCACTAAACTTATGGGATATCATTTTGACATCGAGTATCGACCAGAGTAGGAGAACACGACCACAGATGCTCTGTCTAGAATCCAGCCTGCAATAAATGGCTTAGCTATAACCACCACTAAAGTTCTACAGCTAGAAGAGATTAAGGAGGTAGCTGCAGACGTGGTGCTGGGTAAAGTGGTGAGAGACCTATAGGAAGGACTCCCTGCAAAGGTGGGTTATGCAATGGTGGATGGAATTTTATGTTACCGTGGAAAAGTCGTGTTGCCTAGCAATTAGCATTTTGTGACTCTAATATTACAGGAGTGCCATGATACTAAGGTCGGTGGTAATTCCGGATTTCTTAAGACTTACAAACGTGTGTGGCCAGTGAAGTTTTTTAGCATGGAATGAAGGCAATAGTGAAGGGTTATGTGGCCAATTGTGCTATCTGTCCGCAAAATAAGTATGCAGCGTTATCACCAGAGGCCTTTTGCAGACTTTACCGATTCCCGAGTTAGTTTGGGAGGATAATTCAATGGATTTTATTGAGGGTTTGCCGCGGTCAGGTGGAGTGGATACGATTTTGGGGGTTGTGGACCATTTGAGTAAATATTGGCATTTTGTCAAGTTAAAGCGTCCTTTTACTGCTCCCATAGTTGCTGAGGTGTTCATTTGCGAGGTGGTGCAGTTACATGGCATGCCCCACTCCATTTCTAATAGGGACGATCATTATGAGTACGTCTTGGACGGCACTATTTAAAGCTCAGGGAACCGCCCTTAAACATAGTACCGCCCATCACCTACAAACCGACGGGCGTTGTAAACAAATGCTTGGCAACGTACTTGTAGTGTTTTGCATCGAGCAGATCACGTGTGTGGAGTCAATATTTACACTAGACTGAGTTTTGGTACAACACCTCTTTCCATACTGCTACCAAGCATACTCCTTTTTAGATTGTGCATGGTCGTAAGCCACCTCAGATTCTTTCCTTCGAGAAAGAGATGACCGTTAATTATTCTGTTGAGCAGCTCTTACTAGACCGGGGATAAAGTTCTAAAAGAACTAAGGGTGCAGCATTCTAGAGCGCAATCGAGTGAAGGAGATAGCAGATGGACATCGCCGTGACATCCAGTTTGTAGTAGGGGACTTACCTCAAGGTCCTTCCTTTTCGCCAGAAGTCTGTAGCTCAACAACCCTTTGAGAAGTTGTCCCCGAGGTACTTTGGACCGTTCGCAGTAGAGTCGAAGGTTGGGAAGGTAGCTTACAAATTGAAACTTCCACCTACAGTTGCTATCCATCCGGTTTTCCACGTATCTCAGCTCCGTAAAGCCATTGGAAATCTGCAGCCAGCTTCATCTTTCCCACAGCATCTGTCCGCGAATGGGGAGTTTATTTTGGAACCAAAGTCTATCCTTGACGTCCGCCCTAATCTTAATACCACAGCTACGGGCCCAGATATACTGATTAAGTGGAAAATTTGCCGAAGTTTGAGGCAACCTGGGAGCCTTTTGAAGCCATCATACTACAGTTTCCTAACTTCCCCCTTAAGGATAAGGTGGATTTCGGTGCAGTGGTAACGATAGACCTCCAATCCGGTTCACATATGCAAGAAGGAAGAAGGGGTTGCCAAATCATTAGTAGTTAGTTAGGGGTAAAAATGTAATAGCTTGTGGTAGGGATTGTGAAAAATTGGAGGGAAGGGGATTGGGAAATGCATTCAATTACTAAGTTCTATTTGTAACGGGGGAAGAGACCGGGACTCTCTAATAGCCTTGGAATTTGTTGTCAATATCAGTTCATCTACTCTTTCTATAATAAATCACTTGTTCTTCCTTTGTTCACCAGTGATAAATACAAATAATCAATCTAGATTGCTTCCTATTTCCTCTTACATAGCAGAGATCTAATAAAACTCTAATTAATAGGTTGCTAAACTTCATTTGGAGCGTCCATCCAACAGCAGGTTTGACATGAGATTGGAATTCAGAAGCTAGGATCCTAACACTATGATACCAAATTAAAGATTGAGAAAGAAAGAGGTAGAGAGAAGAGAATGAGAAGAAAAGGGAGAGAATAGAGAGAATTTAGATGGAGACAATTTAAGTTTTTTCAATTTCAAAATCTAAGTATTATAATGCATATATAATACCCTAAAGTTTCTTTATACTGATTAGTGAAAGCTTAGGAACCAAATTGATAACTTTTCATAGTTGAAGAAGGACCCAATGTGCACTTTTTGAATTTCAAATTTTGGTAGAGAAATAATTATGGAATTTTCATGTTTAGTCGAAGAAAAGATTATGGGATTGTCGTATTTTAAATTAATTTATACTTTGATTAAATGTGATTGCATGATTTAATATATATGGCATGTCAATTAACCTAATTAATTGGTTAATTATTATAATTAGAGAAACTTTCATCTATTAAAAATTGAAAACATTATTTATGCATGTATAATTAGCAATCTCACATTTTTAGAGTTCAAGGAATTTTAGAGTGAAAGTCTAACAAGACAAATTTTTCGATTTACCTTTATCTTCTTTCATACGTCTATTAGTGCACAGTACGAATTGTTCTTTTATATTTGAATTACTATGTTATAAATATGATGATATGAAAATTCAAGTTATGATTATAATAAGAGTCCTATTACCTATATGTATAAGTTCAAAGGACCGGAGTTTAGTAGCGTAACGCACGGGAATTATAGCCACGAAGTTCGAATTTTAATTCCAGTGTCTCCATATGTATGTTATGATTTTCCGTATTTAAATATGAGATGCAATTTATTATTACTCATTTACTGAGATTTATGTCTCACATGTATATGTTAAAATCTTTTATAAGTACCTAAAAGGACGGTTTCGATGTGGTCGGAGGTGGATTGTGATTGCGTTGGTGAAAAGTAAGAATAAATTATGTAGTTTAAGGTTTTTTAGTGATGTTAATCATATTTCTCTTTAAACTAATTTTATATCTTAAAATTTTAAGAAAATATTGTGTCTTTCTTTTGTTTGTAAAAGTATTCTTTACGGTACATGTATAATGATTCAAAAGGTAAAAATTTGGGTCGTTACAATATGTTATCAGAGCAGGTCTACGTTTCTGTAAATTGAAATTTAAAAAATAATATTTTAAAAAAAAACACTAGTGTTTACAGAAACGAATAAAAAAAACTTAATGACAGAAATAGATTTTTATTTTTAAAAAAATCAGATTTAAGGTTTATTACATCACCACCACACGATGCCAATTTCCAAGCTCCGACGCCCTCGAATCAGGTAGAAAGACAGATTAGAATTTTGTTTAATTATGAAAATGTGCTTATGTATGTACAAGTTCCTCTTTATTATTTAAAGTTATTAGTATGACGACGATTATATTTAACCACGTTCATGTACGATTATGTGAATACATGTGTACGAAATTATGTTAAAACAAATTAGAATTTTGTTAATTATGAAAATGTGCTTATTTATGTACAACTTCCTCTTTATATGTGCCTAATTATGAAAACTTCCAAATTTTTGAAAGTGTAGATTTATAAAAGTTTAAATTTCGAAAAATTTCTAATTATGAAAACGATAATTTTATGATAATATGTGACTTTAGACTATTGAATACGTTAGGGAACATATCAACATATGAGAATAGTTGACCTTAGAGAATTTCTCGATCAAATAATAGTCTAAAAAAAGAATTATACTTCTAAATACTTTTATTTCCCTACTTATTGTTCGAGTTTTCTTGGCTTGTGTATTTGCAAAACTGAAGGGTTTCATAAGAAAGACCTAAACTGTCTAAGGAGAGCTTGGGATTTAAGTGGTACACTTGTGACACCCCTTCCTCACCTGAGAGCCACTCAGTCTTATTCATGCCAATAAAACAAAAGCAATAGTTCAAACTCACTCCAAATTTAATAAGATTTCCAATTCATTCTCTAGAACTTTTAAGAATATTCAACTTTAGAAACCTTTATTTTAAAAATCCCTATCTTACAATACTTCTATTTTTACTTTACGAAAATTTTATTCATATTTTACAAAAAAATATCTACGTAAAAAAAGATACTTTCCAGACATTTTTTTAAGCTTCCATTTCAAGAGAACTTCAATTCTAGGAAACTTCTAAATTGAGAGACTTCCATCCTTTTGAAATCCTAAATATGAATAATGATACTTATTAAGCCTTTTATGCCTTTCGTAAATGATTAGAGATCCATCCCAGACAAGAGGGAGGATTAGGAGACAGAATCCGTCAAGGTTCTTGCATCTCCTTAGGTTTTATGCAAGGAACCTAAATCATAAACTCATGAAACATTTGGATGCTATTGAATCTATTTACCGGCAGGCTCGACTGAGTTGACACGAGTTTAAGAAGGATGAGACATTTTCCACCTCATCAGAACCTTTACTGGATATTGGAGAGATTTCGCTGATCAACTGGATTTAATGTATGACCGGCACATATCTGCCGAAGTCCTTATTAGTAGCCTTAGAGAGAGATGGAAGATCAATAGCATGAGTCATTGAAAGGTCAGAGAGGTATGAACCAGACCGCCACCAACGGTAGCCTTGTATCGTGCCCTGTGGAAGCAACTTGGAGGAAATACCAATGGTGGACAATGAGGGTAACATAATAAAGTATGTGCCCGGAAACCCAAACGAGGAAAAAGACCTTTCAAAGGACCTGAACTCAGAACCGAACCAGGATGAGAGCACTAGGAGAAACTACTAGACTATAGTTTTATGTTTAGTTTCTTGTTTTACTATATGATTTCCTATGTTTGCTAGGACGATTGTTATTCTTTTTTGCAATCCTAACAAGCGTCCTAGCAAACATAGGAATTGTGATTTATGTATAATATTATTTTATGGAAAATTGTGTGATTAAAAATAAGAGAGATAATTTTTTTGAAAAATAAGGGCCAAAAGGATGCTAAAATTCTATGAATAAAATATACAATTTTTTCCATATTTAATCTTTACTTATTGTAATATTGTTTATTAAGGCTATGACAGCCTTAGGTAGGAGAGCAAACAACAATGGTTATCAGCAACCTAGTGGCGTTGACCCATAGTTTTCTAAACAATTTCTAGCTATGATAAGCATGTTCGTTCAAGTGACATCGTAGCAAACACCACCACAACAACCGATACCGCACCACAATCGTCGCAGGCACCAGCGATAAAAGAAGACGATAGGAATAATGCTGCTACTGTTGTGGAACTTTTCAGGAAACAGCACCCCTAGCCTTCAAATGTGGTATCGACCGATTGGAAGCAAGGATTGGTTGGTTGGAATATAAAGAATTTTTGACCTAATTGATTGCATAGATTAAGGGTGGGCAGTGGGTCGGGGTCAGGTCGGATTTGGGCCAAAACTGACCCGACCCGACCCGACCCGACATACCCAGTTTTGGGCTCTTTCACAAATCGACCCGACCCAGCTCCTATCCTAAACCTAACCGACCCGAACCGGGTCGGGGCCTCTTTTTTTTTTTTTTTTATTTCTCTAATTCCAAAATTCTACAAAATACTCAACAGAGAATTAATGGAGGAGAGGAGAGAAGAGGACAAGAACAGAAATAAAGAAGGTCCAATACACCTACGACTGCAGCTGGAGTTCCTTGGAGTAGCATTAAAGACACTGCTACATTGCAGCTTCTCTACTGCTATACAATATTTCTCACCATCCAAAACTCAATCTTGTGTTACATTTTAAGCAGTAGAAATGAGATAGATTTATAGGCCAAAAAGTTGTGAAAATTCTCTTATGGTTCAAGAACATGGGTCAATGGTTTTCAGATTCTCCACATGATTTTTATCATCATTTTCATTTTCATTCTCACATCATATCATTGTACCCACACTTTGGTTGTAAAAGAGGCATTCAATGCAGTGGGACGGTGGTATGGAGATGAAGATCAAAAGGCCTTGATTTTGGAGAAATTAAGAGCTTTGTTGGGACTTAAGAGCTTCCACATAAAAACAACAAATGCTTACTCACTGACACCGACACCAGCACCGGCCCCGGGACCTTCCCTGGAACTCAACATTGCGACTGATGCTTCGACTCCTACTCCGGTGCTGCATCCACATGGACATTCTCATCCGCCCTCGCACCACTATCATCATCTAATGCCTTCTACGAGCAAGATACAGAAGGGTGATAAGGGTACTTCTACGAGAGTTTGGACACCAGTTCTTGTTTCCATAGGTGTTTAGAATCAGATCTTGGCCTCCAACAAGAGTGCATTTCACTGGTTTCACTAAATAATAGGGTTTCACTGGGTCGGGCTGTGGTTTTGAAGCCCAGTCCTAGTACAGATAATAAAAAAGTTGCGTGCGCAACATTTATACTTAAGAAAGGTGCCATGCTCTGGTGGAACTCAACCTCAAGATCAAGGGCTCGTGGACACATCGGACATGGAACGAATTCAAGTAACTTTTCTTGAGGAAGTACTACCCCACAAGTATCCGCAATCAGAAGGAGATAAGAGTTCCTCAATTTAGTTCAGGGCTCGATGTCCTTAATTGAGTATGAGTTTGAAATTTGAGGAATTATCACATTATGCCCCTAACCTGGTGGACAGAGGGCTAGACGTTTTAAAGAGGGGCTGAGAGATAACCTAAGGCAAGCTTTGGTAGTACTTCAATTGGGGAACCTACCATGAAGTGTTAGCAAATGCGTAGTTGGCAGATTTCAAGCGTCACGCAAGTGGGGAGAACAAGCAGTATGTACAACAAGAAAAATGCAAGTGAGAGGATTACAAAGGAAAAGGGAAGCAGGACTTCGCAAAAAAGTATAAAGGAGACCCAAGTGTGAACAATTATCAGAGTATCCAACTTGAGGCAAATGCCAAAGCGTCATGCTAGAGCGTGCCTCATGGAGACACTGTGTATGCTTCAATTGTGGTGAAACTGGCCATATGGCAAAGAAATGCCCTAAGGGATAGAAGCAAAGTAGCAACAGAAGCCTGGGAATCCCCTAGAGGCCAAGCTGGGGTGCATGCACTCATAGAGCAAGAAGAGGACCAGGATCATCACATCTTAGCGGGCAACATCATTTTATCTCGCACTTTTAGTTATATTTTAATTGATTTTGGTTCCACGTATTATTTTGCATCCCCTAAGTTAGTGAGCAAACTCAATGCACCTCGTGAACATAAAAGTGCTCCGTTAGAAGTTGTTATGCCCTCAGGAGAAGTGTTAAGTGCAGACCATATAGTGAGAACAACTAAGATGGAGATTGATGATAAATCCTTAAAAGTAAACTTATGTCTTGAACATGCAAGAGTTCGACGCGATTTCAGGAATGGACTGGTTTTCTAAGAATCACACAACTATTCTATGTTTTGAAAGGGAAGTGGTTTTTAAGCATCCCGAAGAGAGAGAACTACATCTTCCCGTAACTAAGATAAAGACCCTACCCTGTATCATTTCGTCATTGAAGGCTAAGAATTCTTGAAATCAGTAGGTTGTAGTGGATTCTTGATGTCAATATAGCTAAAGTAGATGAAATACTGAAAGTGGGTGATGTTAAGGTGGTACGGGAGTTTTTAGAGGGTTTCCCAGTGCTCTAAAAGGCACGCGCTGCCTAGGCATGATGTACGGCGAAAAATGCCAAGCTACTTATTTAGTGGTCAATGATTGTCGTTGACCGCTAATGCACGCTTAGGCGCTCATTATTAAAAATAAAATTTACAATTCTTTTAAATTAAAACATAAATGTTGATTAACATTTGAAACTTATCTTTTTGTTGGAAACTTTCAAAAAATGTATAAAGTTTCTATAAATTTGTTTTTGATGTTTGATAGGTATTATTTTTAATTATTATATGATTTTTTGATTGATTAAAAATTAAAATAATATTAAAATAAGAAAACGTCTTTTTGCGCATATGCCTCGCCTAGCCCATATCTTGACCTCCAAGCATCGCCACATATTATACCTTTAAGGAACACTTGTATTTCCCGATGATTTGAATGAAATGCTATCGGAATGAAAAGTGGAGTTCACGATTGATCTGATTCCCGATTTCGTGCCCATTACTAAGGCTCCTTATTAGATGGCACCAAAGGAATTACAAAAACTGAAAGCCCAAATAGAGGAATTGTTGGGAAAGGGAATATTTGACCCATCGTATCACCGTGGGGAACACCAGTGTTGTTCATCAAGAAGGACAAGGACAATGAGGATGTGCATCAACTATTGAGAACTTAATAGAATCACCATTAAAAATAAGTATCCAATGCCTAGAATTAATGATTTGTTTGACCAACTATGAAAGGCCAGAATATATTTAAAGATCAACTTAAGGTTGGGATATCACCAGTTGAGGATCAAATCTAGTGATGTCTCAAAAAGGCCTTTAGAACTCGATATGGTCACTATGAATTTTTAATTATGCCATTTGACTTAACGAATACCCCTAAAGTTTCTATGGATTTGATGAATCGTGTTTTCCATAAATACTTGAACCAATTTGTCATTGCATTCATTGATGATATCTTGATCTACTCTCAGAGTGAAGAAGAGCACGAATAACATTTGAAAATTGTGTTAGGAATCCTGAGAAAGGAAAAACTTTTTTGCAAAATTCAAGAAGTGTAAATTTTGGTTGGAACGGGTGGTATTTCTTGTACATGTGGTTACAACACAAAGAATAGAGGTGGACCCCACTAAAGTAGATGCGATATTGAACTGGTCAAGGCCAACCAATGTAGGAGAGATTCGGAGCTTTTAGGTTTAGCGGAATATTACAGGAGGTTTTTTGAGAGTTTCATTAAAAATATAAGAACCATTTAACACAGTTAACTTGGAAGGGTGTAAACTTTAAATGGACAGAGAAATGCGAAAGCAGTTTTGAGGAATTAAAGAAGAGATAAATTAATGCAACAGTGCTAACCATACGAGGAGAATCGGAAGGTTTTGTGATCTATAATGATGCATCCTGTATTGAATGTGTTTTGATGAAACAAGGCAGAGTAGTTGCTTATGCATCAAGATAGTTGAAACCTTACGAGCAAAATTACCCCACACATGACTTAGAACTCGCTGCAGTGGTACAAGCTTTGAAGATTTGGAGGTACTACTTGTACGAGAGCAAATGTCAAATTTATACATATCATAAGAGCTTCAAATATATTTCACTCAAAAGGAGTTGAACATGATGCTGAGAAGATGGCTAGAATTGGTAAAGAATTACTACTGTGAAATCCATTACCATCTAGGTAAGGCAAACATAGTGGCACATTTTTTAAGTAAGAAGACAACAGGCAAAGTAGCAATGTTAACAGAATGAAAGCCTCTATGGAAGGAATTTGAGATATTAAGTCTCGAAGTAATCACAACTCCGCCGGAAACTGTGGCACGGATGACGGCATTCTTAGTCCGACCGACACTACGTGATTGAATTAAGAATCCTTAAAAGGATGATCAATTATTCAAATTTATTTAAGTCAAAATTGATACAGAAAAGAAAAAAGGGTTCACTATTGCCGACGATAAAATATTGTATTATCAAGGACATTTATGTGTACCGAATTTCAAATAATTAAGAAGGGAGATCGTAGAAGAAGCCCACACCACTCCTTATTGAGTAAACCTAAGAGGTACAAAGATGTACAGTGACCTGAAAGTTATATTTTTGTGGAAGAATATGAAAAAGGACATCGCCGAGTTTGTTGAAAAATGTATACAGGTAAAAACCGAACATCAACGATAGTTAGGGTTACTCCAACCATTAGATATTTCAGAATGGATATGGGAGCATGTAACTATGGATTTTGTCGTCGATTTTCTGAAATAAGTGAGAGGTCATGAGGTTATTTGGGTAATCATTGATAGTTGACCAAATCAGCTCACTTCTTACCTGTTCGGACGACATTTTCTATAGATCAATTTGCACAACTATATGTCAATGACGTGGTGAGATTGCATGGGGTTTCAGTTTCAATTGTATTAGATAGAGATCGAAGTTTTGGAAAAGTCTGCATGGGGCAATGGGAACTAAACTAAAATTTAGTCTAGCTTTTTCCATCCCCAAACAGATGAACTGTCCGAGCTAACCATTCAAACGCTAGAGGATATGCTTCGAATTTGTGTCCTAGATTATGGTGGACATTGGGAAAAAGACTTGTCACTAATCGAGTTCGCTTCCAATAATAGTTATCATGCCTCTATCGGTATGGTACCTTGTGAAGCCTTGTATGGTAGAAAGTACATATCACCCGTTCGTTGGAATGAAGTGGTTGAACGCAAAATACTAGGACCGAAAATTAAGGAACAAACAACTTAAGGTATCGAAAAGATTCAAATGAGTATGAAGACTACCCAAGACATACAAAGAAGTTATGCAAATAGAATGCGAAAAGAACTAGAATTTATTGTTGGTGATCGAGTATTTTTAAAAGCCACAATGATTAAAGGTGTCTTATGATTTGGCAAGAAAGGAAAACTTCGACCAAGGTACGTAGAGCCTTTCGAGATATTGAAATGGGATGGGAACGTGGCTTATCAATTGGCTTTGCCACCAAAGCATTCTACAATACGTCTTCCATGTATCTACCTTCCAAAAATACGTCCCTAATCCAAGTCACATAGTAAAACATCGACCTTTAAAAATTCAGCGTGACTTGGCTTGTGAAGAAATTTTACTTTACGTTGTAGCTCAGAAGGTACAAAAGCTTCGCAATAAAGAAATGCCACTGGTTAAAGTGTAATGGAAATATCATTCAATCGAAGAGCCAACTTGTGAACGCAAGGATGAAATGCGATTGAAGTATCCCCAACAGTTTGACAATGATATCTAAGGTAATTTTCAAGGATGAAAATTTATTTTAAGAAGGGTATATAATATCCCGAAAGTCTCTTAATACTCATTGATGAACGTTTAGGGACCCAATTGATAACTTTCCATAGTTGAAAGACTCAATGTACTTTTTGAATTTCAAATTTTGATAAAGAAATGATTATGGAATTTTCATGTTTAGTCAAGAAAAAGATTGTGGGATTGTCGTATTTAGATTATGGAAAGTAACTTAATTTCTACTTTGATTAAATGTGATTGTATGATTTGATATAAATATGGCATGTCAATTAACATAATTAATTGGTTAATTATTATAATTAGAGAAACTTTCATCTATTAAAAAGAAGAAACATTATTTATGCATGTGTAATTAGCAATCTCACATTATTAAATGGTATGATAGAATATTTAATTTAGCACAATTAAATCAAATGTTTAATTATCTGGCAATACCTTATTAGTAGCAATAATATATATTTATATATATAATTGGATAATTAGTTAAGTGATTGATTACATTTTATATGGAAAAACGTATGGCATTGATAAATAAATGAATGCTAGTACCAAAAATAGGTAAAGGGATCAAACCTTAGATACCCCTATTTATATCCCCTCACATCACTTACACTCACACACAATTTATGCTATACTTTATCTCTCTTCATCTCAACTCATCTTCCACGTACACATTTTCACATTACAAAGTTTAGCACACATGGTATCCAAAGAATTTTAAAGTGAATCTAATAAGGCAAATTCTTCGATTTACCTTTATCTTCTTCCATACGACTGTAAGTATAGTAGTACAAATTGTTTTTTCAATATTTGAATTACATAAATTTATGATATAAATATGATCATACGGAAATCCAAGTTATGATTATGATAAGGGTCCTATTACATATATGTATAAGTTTAAATGACCGAAGTTTAGTAGCGCTATGCACGAGAATTATAGCCATGAAGTTCAGATTTTAATTCTCGTGTCTCCATATGTATGTTATGATTTTCTGTATTTAAATATGAGACGAAATTCGTTATTACCCATTTACTGAGATTTATGTCTCACATCTTTATAGGTACCTAAAAGAACGATTTTGAGGTGGTCGGAGGTGTATTGTGCTTGCATTGGTGAAAAGGAAGAATAAATTATGTAGTTTAAGGTTTTTTAGTAATGTTCATCGTATTTCTCTTTAGACTAATTTTAAATTTTTACATTTTAAGAAAATATTATGTCTTTCTTTTGTTTGTAAAATTATTCTTTACGATACATGTATAATGATTCCAAAGGTAGCATAAGATCTAGTTTGAAACTAGTGTAATTTAAATGGAAAATTATTAGAAAATCTACTAAATAAAGCCCTAATTATGTTTTCTAAAATAAGTATCAAATTTGAGAGGAAACAAATAAAATACTACAAAATCAATTAAATAAAATCCTAATTACATTACCTAAAATAAGTATCTAATTTGAAAAGTAAATTTAATAATATCTCTACTAGGATTTCCATCGCCAACACTCAACATATCTGGTGTAATAACTATTCTACACGACTTGCCTTCTTAACTTGGTAATGGAAACTTAAATCTTATTTCAGGATTTCATCGAGTCAGCTTTTAGCATATGCATTATATACTCTTCAACTCTTCCTCAACTACTACAAAGCAAACTGAAGTGTATAAAACAACCACCATATAGGACATGACCGCATCTTTATGCTCCACTATCATCATTATTCCGATTATAACTAAACAACACATTATATGTAGGATCAAGGACGTAGCTCCGTTGTAATAAAATATAAAAAATCCTTAAAAAGATTCTTCTACAAGATAAACCCTTGAGAAGATTCTTCTCCAAGTACAGACCATGCTATGCTTCTTCGACTAAACTTCGCCTTTTCAGCTATCAAATTTACTTTTTAAAGGTACTAGAACGATGATACAGGTTATTCAAGGAACATTATTTATAGATCTATAATGTTTCATTGTATTGTTAATAAAATATTCAAAGCTAATGAGTTCAAATAGATGATAATATTCTTAAGAATTCCCCGCCCTAACAAGAGCAAAAGTGTACATGAAAATCTAGTAAATAAATTTTGCTGGAAGAAAGCATAATTGAGAACCAAGCTATGTAAATCTGACTTCTTAGGAGTCGTTTACCAGTTTTTCTTCCTATCCTAAGTTGGGATTTAGAATTCAAATTTGAGTAAGAAGTGAAGCACTAAAGCTTTCTTATCTAAATAAAAAGAAATCCTTCTAGCTTATAGAGTTCCATTTCCAAGGTTCTTTCCTGGATTTTCCACGAGAAACTAAGGCATGTTGTTGCATAAAGTAAATTCCTCTTATATAATGCTTCTTGTCAACAACCTTAATTTACCTATCCATACACTAGTTTCAGAAATTTATCACACATCTTTCTTCAAAAATTTAGCATACAAAGTGAAAGACAATAACACGTCAAATTGGTTTATCTACGAGCATTCCCACAACCCCCGAAAAAAATGAAAAATCTAGTCGACTAAGAGTGGCATTATAAACCTTGTAATAATGAAATAGATAGGGCCAGACTGCAATACTAAGTAGTATATTAATAAGCTATATTCTTGCCTCATCTCCTTCGCGCATCAAAGACCGCACCAGTGTGGGTGCAGTGTAGAATATAGACACTTTGTATTTGTCAACGATGTCCCAAGAACGTCCTGAATCAGGATAATTAGGGGCCTGCAGGAAAACAAAATAAATTTCTGGGAAATATAGGAGTATATAGTGCCACTACTAATCATGGATCCTGTCATGCTAAGAAAGCATGGTATACTAATCATGGATCCTGTCATGCTAAGAAAGCATGGTAGAATTCACTTACAGAATCACAACACGTTCATCATCTCATTTAGAACACAATGGAATCGATTAACTTGACAGAAATGACTAATAAAGGTGCATGGTGGTTGTCTTTTGTATTTGTGATCATAAATCTTTTGAAAAGTCCAAACTGCTGTATACTTGTCATTGATGGGAATTGTTCTCGTAAGGATGAATTACACTCTCTTTCTAAAGCCCCAACCGAGACCCAATTGTATCCTGACTGATTATAACCCTCTGAATTGAGATCTAGGGAGAAGAATAGAAATCATAAAAATCTGTTTGGAGGTAATGAAGGATAGCGAGTGCTATTATTGATGAGAAGGTTCTGATTGCTAGACATGGAGATTGAGGTTTTTAGGTTGAACAATTAGTAAAAGAAGCAAATAGGTTTTTATAAAATAGTTCATAATAACCTGTTCCCCTTGGTTTACTATTTTTTTTTTTGTGTACTTAATTTTCTTTATATATTTTACCCAGAATCCAGGATCCCTAGAACATGCACTAACTATATTCCAGACACACTCTTAATGTCTGAGTGATTAAGCACACCAGAAGTATTTGAATAATTACCCCTTCAAAAACCACAACAGTTGCTGCATTCAGCAGAGGCCCGTAAGTGACATAGCTGTGCCCAGTTATCCATCCACAGTCAGCTGTACACCTGAACAAAGATATTGACAGGCCAAACAATAATTAGCAGCTTTGATCAAGTGCTGAATCATTAACAATAAAAATAATTTTTGGTGTACCAGTAAATATCTGATGGTTTGTAGTCAAATGCATATTTGAATGTTGTGGCCGTATATACCATGTATCCTCCAGTTGTGTGCAAGACACCCTTCAAAATCGATGAAAAAGTAATTTCTTGAAAAAGGTGAAGCCTAACAGAAAAGGTAAGACCTTTCACAATTCCAATGACTTCATACCTTGGGCTTTCCAGTGCTTCCACTTGTGTAGAGCAAGAATAATGGATCCTCTGCATCAACCCATTCCACATCACAGGTAGTTGGATATTTAGTAACAACATCCTGGAAGATTGCAGACAAGGAAGACAAACTACTTTGAGTACGTATAATGACATCCTTAGGATCAATGACAAAACACAGGATCTGAAACTAGATAAGTAAAAAGAGGTTTTGTCCAATAAGTGGAAAACAATAAGCAAAACTAATTGGAAAAATTGAAAAATTTCTACAAGTAAATTTCATGCAACCATCTAACTGATTGAAGAAAAAGTAGCATGGAGAATTATGTAGTGGAGTCATATCTAACACATGTATCAATGCAACTATAATAAAGGTGAAAAATGTCTAATATATCTTAAATGTGTTTAATATTCAATCAAGACTTTCGAGACACCTTCATCTCAAATATATGTGCCCAAAGACCTATAAGGTGAGGCTATCGTCTGCAATTCAATAGAAACAGGACTAGCACATATCAGTTATGTCTTCACATAAATTTCTGCGATTTCCATATAGTCAAAAAACTCGTCAAGGATGTAAAGGATCTAAATAAAGGAGAAGAATTGAACTGCAAACAAGTATTGCAGTGTGTTACATAAACATTTACATGGCATGTACAATATTACCATATCAGCGAAATGAAGTCACATGTCAATATCACTTTTGGAACAAGCTATATTTAGAAATACTTTCACAGCTTTATAAGCTTGCTCTAATTTCTAGGTCTATGCTTCCAAGTACAGAAAACTAGGATAATAACAATGCTTTTCTGCCATGTTCTCGTCCAACCTGCCACCATGTATCTCTTCCTTCCCGCCATTTAGTTTTAACCTTCTCCAAGGCAGAGAGATTTTCATAGGTCAAACACAGATCTGACAAAAAATACAACAAATGCAACAGGAAGTTATTTTCCTCAGAGGAGCAATTCATTTACCAAAGATGTGCACATAAAATAGTTTTGATAACAGAAAAATTCCACAAGAAGAAAAGGAATCAAAAACAAAACAAAGCAGTTAGTTTTTTCATTATTTATTCATTTAGGCATTACAAATAATTGGGGATTAAACTAGAATAAACTGAAAATTTAAAGCACAATATAGCTGGTGAGATATTTTTTGCTCTTGCAGAAGCAAGAAGATGAAAAGAAAAGTACAGTTTCCTCACCTTTCAGCTCCTCCGCCATGCAGCAATAAAGCTAACCAAGAAACATAATGAAAATAAAGAAAAGCAAATGTATTTCTTTGCAACTAATAAATGAATTCCAAATCACACATAGAGCCCGTGTTTAGTTTAATTAAACATCAGAATTTTAGTAGATTTTGATAAAAAGTTAATGGAATGTGTGGTCAAAAAGTTGTAAATCCCATGAAACATGGGGTTAAAATTAATTTTAGACTTTGACTTAAATCTTAATCAAAAATTTTAGTTGAACCAAACAAGGGCATAATGAGAATTTGAAGTGTCATTTCTGATAATTGGCTTTCAAAAAGATTTTGTATAAGATAAAAGTAACAATACTTGGGAGATTTTACTGACATTTGTAGATTCAGATGTAGTGATAATGTTTCTAAAATAAACAAATTCAATGACCTATATTTCCTAATTCTCTATAGGTTTCCACTGGAAAATACCCCCCACTCTCTCTTTAAAAAAAAAAAGAATATAACAAAATTGATTGATAAGTTTTGGGGCCTGTCATCCCTCTAGATTGACATATTTCAATATAAATCTCATGAAGGTTAGAAGTCGTACTGACCTTGTAATGCAAAATGCAATAACATGAATAAGGAAACATCTAAGAGTTCAGGATTTAGTTTTATAACAAATTTTGTTCAGTTTGAAATTTGTGCACTATTTCAAGTTTCAACTTCCTAAGCTGAAAGAATGATGAAAATTGAAACCTTCCAGGTCTATGCAACTAATAACCCATCTTTAAGCTATGATGCTCGGACTCTGGTACGAGTATCAAGTATGAGTATGTATTTACGTGTTGTATATTTTATTTTCTAAAATATAGGATATGAGAACATGACTAAAAAGCAATTCGAACACGGGTATGTGAATACATATTTCAAACTTCACTTTTTTTTTACTAACCCAAGATGTCATTTTAAATAGACCAAAATCAATTATTCACAAATGAAATAAATGAGTATTGAATAAGGGGCTAAACGAATAAAATAAAGTTTTGGAATTTAGTTTTCAATTATGGAAAGTTAATTACTAAATGTTATATAAAATAGAAAATGAGAGACTTGATTGCAATTTCGATTTAGTTGAACACTAAGTAGCACTATATGAAATCTATTTTCATTTTATACAAATAAAACTCTAAACCATCGATACAGAGAAGGAAAAAGGGAAAAAAAAGAAGAAGAAGAGGAGGAGGAAAAGAAAAAAGAAAAAAGAAAGATGAAAGAAAAGGGAAAACCTAGCGTCACCACATTCCTCCACCCTCGCAGCGGCGGCGGCGGCGGCGGCACTAGGTTTACAGACAACAGAAACGAGAAAGAAAAAAAGGGAAAGAAAAAAAGAAAGGAGTTGAAATTTGGAGGATCCGACACATATGGTACTTCGTCCATTTCAAAGAGTTCGAGCATCAGAGTCTTTAAGGCGATTTTCTCTTATAACAATCACATGTTTATGGTTATATAAACCGACTACTTGAGATATAGTTCTCAATCACTCATTAGTTAAAAATGACGAGAATTTTCTTCCCAATGACTTGTGATATCACTAAGGAAATAACACTTTTATAAAAGGAAGGAACTTTTCTCGCACTATGAACTAAGGACTCACCTACGGCAAAGCCATTTTGAGCAGAGTCTGCAAGGGCAGCATCAACTATATCTTTGAGATAGATGATCTTTGATCCTCTTCGAACAGCATTGCAAGTTATTACAACCTTTGGTTTGCAATCCATGATCCTCTGGCCAAGAGATTCAACAGAGAACCCAGCAAAAACAACCTGAACATAGAGGAAGCATCATATTGTACATTTCAAAGGTTTGTGAAAAAGAATGAAGTAGTGAACTGCAGAAGGAAAAAGAACAGATACTGTAAAAAAGAAATTTGCTATGCAGTACCGAGTGAACAGCACCAATACGAGCACAAGCAAGCATAGCTATTGGCAGCTCCATCAGCATTGGTAGATAAATCACGACAGCATCACCCTTTCTGATGCCAACATCTTTAAGGTAATTTGCTAGCTGTTAGCATAACCCATTAGGCAAGAGAAAAGTCTAGTTAAAAATAAGAGAATCACTCTAAAGGGGCAACAAAATCAATCAAAAAGGAAGGGTAAGACTAACCTGGCAAACTCTTTGCAACAGTTGGTTATAACTCAAATTACCATCAACACCAGGTTCATTTCCTTCCCAAAAAAGAGCAATCTTTTCGCCATTTCCCAGCTCAATATTTCTGTCTAGACAGTTGTAGCAGATGTTCGTTATACCACCTTTGAACCACTGTTCTCGTACACACAATTTCAACTCTACCAATTAGCCCAAACACGAAGGAAAATGTGGGGCATGAGTTTGGAAAGCAAATGTCATGAAAATAAACATTTACCTCGATCTTGATTCTCCCCTTTCGGATGTCAAGATTTTCCGAGTACACTGGTTGGCCCCATCTCTGTTTCCAGTAGAACTGGGACGCAATGTCTGACCAAAATCCATCAGGATCCTCAATTGACCTTTTATACATATCCAAATACTGCACCATAATTACCAAAATCAATAAACCCAAAACAGATGACCAAATGAATAGGAAAACAAGGTACCGAACAAACCTTTTGGGGAGATGGGACATGGGCCTGTCGAGAAAAGTCGTCGCTGGGGAAAACGAGATCATCTTCCTCAGAAGCTAGCGACTCTCCAAGTATAACAGCATTCAATTTCGGAATCCTGCCGGCCCCAGAAGGCAGAGTGGCCAAAGAATCCACGTGTCGCAGATGATTCGACGTAGTCAAGGCCTTCTTCAAAGGAGGTGAAGAAATGGATCTCTCAAAAGGATCATCCATGGCGAAAAACAAGTGTCTTATTCTCGAACCAACGGTATAACCACTGGATTGGAAATAACTCGAACACTGAAATCTGGATGATTTCCGATGAGTCAACGGAGAAAAATGCAAGGATTTCTTCTTGTTGGTATATGTGTTGACCCAACTAAACAATTTTGAATTCGAGAAGATCGGTGTCGGTGCCGTTTCTTGCGCGGAATTGTGTATATATAGAGTTGGACTCCTGAGGATATTATAATCATAGCTACAACAACAGAAGGCCATCTTTTCACAGTTTGTACCTATAATGGCTAAAATTCTAATTCTTACCTAACCCAAACCGAAACATCTCCTCCCCCTCCCCCTCCCCCTCACCCTCATCCTCATCCCCATTCGGGTTGTGATATGGGAACATAATTGTACCGAGATGCCCCATCTGGTGTCCATTTATAATGGACGCCCCTATGGGTACAATTATGTACCCATAGCATTTTCCTTCCTATCCCCATGCCACTCTCACTCGAATAGTCGATAAAAAATAACAATCATACTTGGTGAAAAAATAAATAAAAAATAAACTACACCCTACTGGACAGAGCATTGGATTATTTAAAAATAATAATTTTTCCAGCTAATCATTTTTTGCCATCACTGTTTCCAGAGGTGGCAATGGCCGAGTCAAGCCGACTAGGCCCGTATACTCGAGCTTGGCTTGTTACTCGTGGGTCGAGTCGCTCGGCCCACGAGCTTCTTGTGGCTTGTGGATCAAGCCAAGTTTCGGCTCGCGAGCTCGTCAAATTTTTTTTTTTCAAAGATAAAGCGTTTTTTTATTAAAAAAATATATGATATACCCTTTACCAAGGGCTCGGCCCGTGGGCGAGCCACACGCCAGTAGGTGATTGGCTCGCCTAGTGAGTAGCCTGCTCGGCTCGTGCTCAGGCTCGTCATTTTGACGAGCCCGAGCCGCCCACTAGTCGACTTTTCACGAGTCGAGTGGCCGAGTCTCTCGGCCTGTTGCCAGCTAATTGTTTCTGTTAACGGGCACAAAAATCTGTACAAATAGATAAATCCAAAAAATGAATATAAATGTTTATGTTCAAATCATATTTTAAATTTATCATTCAACTATATTTTTGTCATATTTTCTAAAGTTAAGGAGCTTTTTGACTCCTATTTTTTGCGTAGAATGCATTTTGGAATAGTAGATTGATGGATAATGTGTGGTTAAAAAATGAGAAAATATTTTAGATTTACATGTAATATTATTTTATTGAATAATATATGGTTAAAAAGAAAACAAAGAAAATGTATTTTCAAAAAAATGAGAATCAAACAAGTTTTTTTTTTTTTTTTGTAAATATCACGTGAGGTATGACTATTATCCATTCATAACTTTCTCAAAGTGATTACAATGTGGATACTTACTAACATGGATTATCCTGATGATTAAATATGAAATGGCAACTTTAGATGAACTTAAGGTGTATTTAGTAGGATGATTGTTGTAATATTGGGAAAAATAGTGATTTTCATATAAGATTGCTTTGAGAGTATTTTTACAGTGAGTTGGCATAGCCATTCCTGGAGTGGGGACCAATGCCTCCACTTATAGGCCTTTAACCAAGAGTTGGTCGTCCTTTGTCACATCAAGTTNTATTGGGAAAAATAGTGATTTTCATATAAGATTGCTTTGAGAGTATTTTTACAGTGAGTTGGCATAGCCATTCCTGGAGTGGGGACCAATGCCTCCACTTATAGGCCTTTAACCAAGAGTTGGTCGTCCTTTGTCACATCAAGTTATAGTGTCGACCTTGACATGTGCATCATCGTCCAAATTGATGAGTTTTAATTAGCTGCTGAGGTCGATTGGTCAGATCATCATTTTACCTAGGTCGTAGTTGTTGTCTAAGCAATCATTACTTTCTTCTGATTGGTAGAGGTGGAGGTGCTGAAATCAAAGGCGACATTTGTTCAAGTATTATTGTTTGCATAAGTGGTGATGGCATTAGTACCAGGACATATTTTCGGATAGTCACGATAATGTTTTTCCTTAAATTATATTACCACAATACAGTTTTTAACCTTTTGAAGTGGGTTCGAGATGAATTTTGAGTTTAGTCACCAACAAATGTCCCCCCAGATATAGACATTTATTATTGTAAAGTCCAGATATTTGTGTGTCAGTTCAAAGGTGAGATATTTCAGCTTTAAAAAGTCGATGAGATATTTGGATGCACGAATGAGGCGGGATACACGCCACATAGATGTTCATGAACGTGGTAGAAGTATGACATATGGATGTTCATGAATGTAATAGGTGATGACATTTGGCGGAGATCAATCGGTTAGCCTTTTGAATTTCAAAAGGAAAATTGGGAAGTTATTACTTGCCTTAATATGGACCCTTGATCTTTCACGTCCGTTTAATGATCGACGATGGAGATTGAGTCTATCCATCCTCCCTCCCTTATAAAAATGCTTTTGCCTTCATTTTATTTAGTGCTGCCGTTTATCTTCTTCGAATGTCTTCTCTCTACTTTTCTGATTTTCTTGATTTCGGTCCTCCCCCATTTACTCGAAGTCATATGTAGTGGCCTTCTTTGAAGTAATTTTCTCTCCCTTTTTTTGTTCTTCGTTTCTTTTCTTTTCATTTTTTTCTATGGAAAAATAAGTTAAGATAAGTCTAAGATTCATTCTTGGGGACTAACAAAAAAGATACAAGTTCTTTCACTAAAGCATCATCTTGTATGAACGTCCATAAAATTTTAACTCCCTTTTATTCCCTTGATCGTTGTTTACCCTGACAATATCCACTACCCCCTCTTTAAGAAAACTACAATCCTAACTGGGTAGGTAAACTTAGGGATGAAGACGTGAGGAAAAACCAGATAGAGAAGTGAAGTAAGATCTTCTAATGGGAAGTGATGGGAATGCTTGAAAATAAGGTCCACTGCCATTGAGAAAAAATAGAATTATGGCGTAAGGACTATATCATTCTCATCTCGGTTGGGCGTCCCTTCCTGGGGACGAAGGCTGAGCTTGCGATCCTCCTAAAGGTTGCATGGCACTAAACCCAGCTATTCAAAATGCTAGGCTGAAGTTGCCTTTCTCCACTTCATTTGAAAATTCCTTTTTGCATGAAGTATAGCCCAACTCAGCTTTGCTCCCAACAGGTGGAAATCTCTTCTCTCTTGTTTGTTGCTTTGGAATAGACTGGACTTTCTTGAGTTGATGTCGATTAGTTTTAACATCCTGTATTTTCAAAGAGGACGATAAAGACTCCAGGTGGTACTAGACGAATGATAAGGCCAATATTGAGATTCATAGTGCTAGGAGTCGCTTTCTCAGTGAAGAACTAGAAGAAAGATTTCTCTTATGTCAGGGGGACTGATAGGGCTATAAATAAATCGAATATGAACTCGATCTGCCCCATATACGATATGATAATAATAATTCATAGATCCGACCAGATTCGATAATCCACGGATATTTGATAGTTAAATTCATATCCAATTTACTATGTTATCGAACATTCAATCCAATAATCCGATCAAAATATTTTACACATTCCTTTTTATTGGAAAGAGAAGATTCTCAATCTCAATAGAAAATTTATTAATTTAATTTCGGAATCCAATCCAAGGGCCATAAAAAGATAATACTTAAAAGAAAACTTATTTAAAATTCATTTCATTAATTAAGAAAGTCAAACTTAAAAAAACAAAAAATAAAAAAAAACTTGTTCAGGATACTTAAAAATTTCAATTTGAAAGGAAAATTTAAATAAACTTCAAATTTATTTCCATCACTACAACCAAGTCCAAGCTCCAGTCTTCCCAATGATTTGTTACCTAAAAGGGGGAAAAACTTGAGGATGACAAAATCTCAATAAGCATATACGTGTTCTAATCATATAACTTTTGAAATCGTAGAACTTGCATAGAGGAGACACAAAAAATATATCGAACTTAGGTACTATGAGTTTTATGTGCATAGCGCCGCTAGAACTCCGGTCCGAAACTTAGAACATACATATGTATAAACATATTTTCCAAAGCGTAGCATAACAGCACGCATACACTTACTGTTGTGTGGGAAAAAATAAAGGCAATCGATAGAAATTGACTTGCTTGATTTCCCCTCCAAAGTTTTCTTGAAAAACGTGAGTGCTAAAGATTTTTGTAATAAGAAATACGTGTATATGAAAGACTGGTTGGGAGAGAGAAGATAAAGAAGTGAGGTGTAAATTTCTTAAAAATCATGCACCTATTTATAGTATACTAATGACGCATGAGATAACTATCATAATTTATTCAAATAAATTTAAATACTTAGAGATAATCCAACAAAATTTGTGATATAGTTGAATACTCAAAGATAATTTTGATATCCAACAGAATTTGTGAGGATGTTGAATACTTCAAAATAATCATAATATCCAACAAAATTTGTGATGATGTTGATATTTAAAAATAATCATAATATATAATAGAATTTGTGATAATGTTGAATACTTAAAAATAATCATAATATCCAACAGAATTTATTTATTTAACTTTATCATAAAATCTGAGAGGTTCTATCACTTTGAGGTTCAAATATTTGCACTTTAATCCACAAAAATCAATTGGTCCATAAACTATCATGTCTACGTGATAAGGTCCTAAATTCTAATATAATGACTAATTTTGAGGTTTGAGGTGTCACAATATACCTCTCTCAAAATAAATTTTGTCCTCTCAATCGTCGTCGACAAAAAGTAAAAGAACGAATTTTACTTTCGCATTTATATTCTTTAATAATGTGCATAATAGCATTATATATATTGTTAGCATTGTGGGGGAACT
>CAIGRP010101841.1:0-16119 GCA_903798385.1 Fraxinus cuspidata | reverse complement strand
TTGTAAAACCAAGATAACCAATGTGATCATTTAAACTCTTTTGGAGCCTGCTTTAAGCCATAAAAGGCTTTCTTTAATAGATACAATTTATCTTCACTCTCTTCTATCAAAAAGCCTTCAGACTGCTCTATGAAGATCTGCTAATTCAGGTAACCATTTAGGAAGGCTAATTCGACATCTAATTGGTAGATTTTCCAACCACTTTGAGCTGCAATTGCCATAAGTAATATGTTAGTCTCATATCTAGCAACAAGGGCAAAAGTATCAGTGAAATCAACACCAAACTGCTGATTTTCATAAATGTCAGCTAAAGGCCTTATTTTCACTCTACCAATTTTTTATTCTGGATCATCATCAGGTTCTATTTCATCTTCACTGATTCCCCATTCTCAGTTTTGAGGAATCAGCCCTCTTGTTGTTTTTTCAACAGAACTTGTCTCCCAATTCCACATAGCTTTTTCATTCACCTTGATATCTCTGCTGGAGATTAATTTTTTTAAATGAGGATTGAACACCTTATATCCTTTGGCATTGCTACAATAACCAACCAATATCCCAATTTTAACCTTATCACCCCACTCAATTTATCCCTTTTTGCATCATGAATATGAGATATCCGGTTTGACATCATACCAAGTCTCATATGGAATCTTCTTCTCCAATGCTTTTGTTGGCAAACGGTTGAGAAGATAAATAGCAGTGCTAACTGCCTCTGCCCAGAACTCCTTAGGTACCTTTTTCTCAATCAACAAACACATAGCCATTTCCATCATAGTCCTATTTTTCCTCTCACTGACTCCATTCTGTTGAGGAGAATAGAGAATGGTTAGTTGACTTAACACCTTCAGCTTTACAGAAATTATCAAATTGTCCACAGCTATACTCAGTTCCATTATCATTTTTGATTGTCTTTATTTTGCAGCCACTTTCATTCTATACCATTTTCTTGAATGTTTGAAACANAATGGTTAACTGATGTTTAACACATTCAGCTTTATAGAAATTGTCAAATTGTCCACAGCTGTACTCAATTCCATTATCAATTCTCATTGTCTTTATTTTGCAGCCACTTTCATTCTATACCATTTTCTTGAATGTTTGAAACACAACTGCAACTTCTAATATAGCTTTCAAGAAATAGACCCAACACATTCTAGTTAAGTCATCAATGAAGATGATAAAACATATGCTGCCATTTAGTGTGGTTTTTTTCATTGGACCACAGATATCTGAGTGCACTAACTCAAGCTTATTGACAACCCTTCTTGACTGATTCCTAGGGAATGGCAGTCTCGTTTTCTTTCTAAGTTGACAAATATTATAAACATAGGCATTATCAATGATTTTAGGTAGACTTTCAACAAGATTAAAGATATACATTTGCCTAAGTGAAGTATGACTAGCATACCCAAATCGTCTATGNAAACATCTGAGTATACTAACTCAAGTTTATCAACAGCCCTTCTTGACTGATTCTTAGGGAAAGGCAATCTTGTTTGCTTTTCAAGTTGACAGACATCATAGACACCGGCATCATCAGTGACTTTAGACATGCTTTCAACAAGATTAAAGTCATACTTTTGCCTAAGTGAAGTATGACTAGCATACCCAAATCGTCTATGCCATAAAGAAGACTTACTTTCTCAGCTAAACATGCATGTGTAGTGACATTTTTCCAATCTACAGGAAAGCTTTTATTCCTCATTTGAACTGTAATTAACTCATTTCCATTTTCATCTAGTATAGTGCGGGCTTTATCTTTGAACATTAAAACATGATTTTTCTCTAGTAATTTCCCTACACTGACTAGGTTTTGATCTATCTCAGGCACATATAAAACATCAAGTGTATGTTTAATACCTATTAAAGTCTGAACAACAATCACCCATATGCCTTCCACCTCTACAAAGTCTCCATTTCCCACTTTAACTCTGGACCTGTAGGCTTTGTTCAACTCTACAAAGATGCTGGAGTCTGCAGTCATGTGGTGAGTGTAGCAACTATCCAATAACTAGGTTTCAACCTTACTGAATGCCTTGATAGCTGAGAAAGGTGCTATTCTGGTATTTCATCCTGGTTTTATGCCATTTTTGCTTGTTGCTGAGGTTGTTTCCCCTTTTATTTTTGCACACTTTTTCAATATGGTCAAATTGTTTGCAGCCTCTACACTGAACTCCAGGCCTATACCAACACCATTTGGGTAAATGCTCTTTTCTTTACAATGAAGACAAGGTGTAAATTTATCCTCTTTGCTTCTAGACTTGCTACCTTCTAATTCCTTTTTTTCAGACTGAAATTTCTTCATTCCAAGGCTCGTTTAAGCTTTACATTTACCCTTAACAAACAGAGCTTCTTCTGTTTGTTCTTCTTACCTTATCAGCCTTCTTTGTTCAGTTACCTGCAAGGCATTAACCAGCTCAGCCAAGGTTATAGATGATAGGTCTTTAGAATCCTCTAGTGATGATATCTTGGTTTCAAAATTTTCAGAAAGGCTTATTAAAACCTTCTCTACCACTCTCTTATTTGGTAAATTATCTCCCAATAGTTTCATTTGATGTACAACCTTCATCATTCTATCTGAAAAATCCTCTACAGCTTCAATATCCTTCATTTTCAAAGTCTCAACTTCTCTTCTAAGGTTGAGTACTTGCATTTGCCTTGTTCTTTCATTGCCTTGATATTCTTCTCTCAGAATATCCCAGGCCTCCTTTACAATCTCACAAGTCATGATTCTTGTGAAGATAGCATCTGAAATGGCAAACTGAATGCAAGAGAGTGCTTTGAACTTTTTGACCACATCTTCGCTATGTTGCTTTATTTGAGCTATGGTTGTGTTTTCTCTCAAGGGTGGAGGCTCAACTCCAGTATCTGTTATCTTTCACAAGTCATAAGATTTGAGGTAAGCCTTCATATTTGCAGCCCAGAAGTCGTAATTTTCTCTAGTGAAAGTAGATGACAATGGTGCTGAGAAACCACTTGAAGCCATTTACTTTTCTATCAACTGAATATAACTTTGCTGATGGTTTCTTTTGTCTGCTACTCATGTTCTTCTTCCCTTCTTACGGTCCTCTTTCTAAGATCAAGGGGCTCTGATACCATGAAGGATTGTTGGTTCAAAGAAAATGAAAGAAAGAATATAAACTAGAAGAACCACACGTTTTTTATTAATACAAAGCTGAATATATACTTCTTACAATACACATGCTTGTCAACATCTTTTTACCTACTATAAGCCATCAAGTTCATAACAATACACAAGAACATACTTGTAAAGTATTACAAAAAATTATACTACCAACTATTGTACTTAAATTACTTGACTTTGGATACATAAACCAACAACCTTGTGACAGCAAAAGCGTCAATCATTTCTCAGCATGCTTTTACATTCGTATTTGGAGTTTGAACTTTGTTTTGAACATCAAATTCACATTGAAAAACTAAATTGTGTTCTTTTCAAGCGTGACCTATTAATGTATTTGAGAAGACTTATAAAAATGAAGATCTCATACAACATATTTATAAGAAAACAAGTTAATTCAATTTGCTTTCTTTTTCCAAAATCAGCATCTCCAATTAATGTGCACTAGAACCTATTTTGTTAATTTATGTGATTTACGTCTTTGCTAATCCTTAGTTGTTTTGTAATATACAGTAGTATGGAGAACATGCATACTAATGCTACAATAACGACTAGATGCAAATTGAAAATAGTGTACGATGTTTATAAAAAATTGGATATAATCACAAAAATAATCTTCAGGAGAGCTACTTTGTATCACTTCTTATACCAAGGAAAATTAAGTTGGCTTCACGATTTGTGCATCGATTACTGTGGTGAATGTCAAAGACCATGAAAAATATTATGATTTAAGATTGGAAATAAACATGTAAGATTTGTGTTGGAAGAATTTGTATTTGCGACCGACTTGAATTCATGGTTGAATGTCGGATTGTGAAGGAATAATTTTAGGAAAGTGGTGAAAAAATTACTAAGAAGATGTGTACAATGCATTTGTAAGTTGAAAAAAAAGAGCGATAAGTATAATTTGGGACTGATCATTTTCTTCACGTTGTGGGCCATGGAGGAGAACACGTACACTGATTTACTAAGGGTCACGTTCATAGGTAGCTTTGGAAGCTTACATTCTCACCCTTCAGGAGATTATTTCTTTACTGATAAAATTGCAAGTCACAAGTGATGAAAAATATAGTATGGAGAATTTCAAATTTGTGAAGGTGAAAGATGTTCCTCAACAAAGAAATGGGTAAAGTTGACTAATATTATTTTTGTTAATAGTGTATTATTTTAGTTTTGAGAATTAAAGTAACTGCACAACTAAATTGTAAATTTGACTGCGAGATATTTATTTTGAAGTATATATAATTTTTGCAAGCGAAGATGGATGTAAATGCAATTCGCTTGGAATATGTACCGGTGTGGCGAAAGAAATTAGCTGCATAGTTTTTAGCATGGGACTTCAAGCCTTAGATTGTATTTTGCTATTTCGTTTGATATTTTGAGAATGTTCTGTAGTTACTTTGTGTAGCTACTAGCTAGTCATTTGCAACTGTGAAGATTCAAGATATTGAATTGAATTGAAGTTTACATATTTATCACGCTTTTGAAACTTTAAGTTAAAATAGCATACATGTCTAGGACACTGATATAGTTCCAAACCAATAAAATGACATTTAGGTCATTATGACAAAATATAGCTACAACTTCATGTAATGACATAGACTTCGTTCCTGAAACACAAAACGATGTTGATGTTGTTTCATTACAAAAAATGCACTGAATCATATAACAACATTGAAATCATTCCTAAGACACAAAATGATATTGATGTCGTTTGAATATAAAAAATATATTGCTTTACTAATTTTATAATGACATTGAAATCGTTATAAACTCATAAATTGACATAAAAATTGTTATACAGAAAAAGTTGCACTGCACACGCACAAAAAACGACAACAAATTATAAGTATCAAACCCAAAAAAATATATATAACAACATCCACATTGTTTTAACATAAATTTTGACGACATTATATAATTCCAGTTCAAATCATAGCTAAAACAACTTAGATATCGTTTCCATAATACGTAATGACAATGTTACCATTATGTATTAAACCCATGAAACAACTTAAGACATCCATATCATTTCAATAAAATTTTGATGACATTGATATCATTCTAGTTCAAATCATAACTAAAATGTAATATATATCATTTACTTTCATACGTAACGACAATGATATCGGTATTATTAAACTCACAAAATAATATAACGACATTCATATTGTTTCATTACAAATTTTACGAGTTTGCACATAGTTGGGAATTTGCCATTCAACCTCTTGGCAAAGGGTATACGAATACATAATGTACTGGCTTCCAACAAAAATTAGTACAAACGGGTTGCATAAGTTGTAGCCGCTGTCATCTCCACTAGACCTTACGATAGATTATTCTTGCTTCAAAAAAAGAAAATGCATTGTTTTTTCTACATATTTCCATTTCCATGCACCCTTAACTTACTACTCATATTCAACAAGATAAAAAAAAAAACTGATATTCATATCATATCCACGGTATCCATAACTATAATTTAACATAGAAGTTTTAAAATTTTATCAAATATCAAACCTCATATAGTACTAAGAACAATATGTGTGACGTTATGGATTGTAGAAAACGATATGTAAGTCTTATGTAAAGCAGAAAACCAAATGTATGTTTCACAGTAGTGTCTCTCATTTAATGTCACATTAACACTACCTAAATTGGTGCTCTAGTACCAGTTGTGTTAAATATCATTACTCTTAAAAAATTGATTTTCATTTATTTGTACATAATGCATAATTATTTGATTAGATATTATTTATTTATTAGATACATATATAAAATTAAATATTTTAATTAAAATTTCGTGGCACAATTCTTTCATATAAATAGCATTATAAAGTTTATTTGTCTAAAATGTTAAAATTTGGCATTTTATACTCAAAATATCATAAGCAATATGTACCCTTATAATTTCTTTAAATCATAGTTAATTTCAAATTTTAAATATTTTGTTGTTCAATAAAAAATGAGAATCAATAATAACTAAAAATTGTGAAAAATGGTGCATTTAACCAATTATTTAAAAAGAATCTCGAAATCATATACTAGAAAAACTAGATATATTTGATATTCAATAATAAATTAATAGTTATTGATTTTAGAGCCCAACTTCTGATTGTCAAAGAATTGAAAGTTACTCTAGATGTTTGGTAAAATTAAAGAAAAATGAAGGATAATATGTACCACATTACAGCTAATTTTGAAAAGCATTAAGAGCATCTCCAAGAAATTCTTTTAAAATAAGGTACTCTCTATTTTAAAGAGTTAATCCATAAAACGCTGTTCTAATAGACTCTTTAAATTAACATTTTAATTTAGATAGTGAGTTTAATTCATTTTAATTAAATGTATTCAAGTTATTTCAATTTTTAGTGGAGGAAAATAATATAATAATTTGGAGGAAAATTAGTGAAAATAAAATATTAAAAAAATAATAAATATTTTTTTAGAGTTATAAAATTAAGTATTAAATATAAAGAGACGCTTTAAGTACTTAAAAATTTTACTTTCTAAATTTATACACTCTAAATTGTAGAATATGCTCTTTAAAAATAGATAGTCTTTTAGATGTGCTCTGAAATGTGATAGTGTGTTTGATTTGCTATTGTCAAACTATTCTTCAGTTTTACAACACATTGAAAACATGTTTGGTCTAATATTTTTCGAAAATGTATTTTTGAAAATAATGTTAAAGTTATTACAAAAAACTCAAAATGCATTTTTGACATTTTAAGTATTTTCAGTGAAAATTCTAAAAACATTTAAAAAAAAACTAAAAACATAGAAAACAAGTATTTAAATTTTTTTTATTCAAAATTTTTTTTTAAATGAAACATAAAATTCTATGAAACTAAAATTCTATAAAAAAATAAAAATAATTCAAGCTCTTAATGATTATTTAAATTAAAATTCAAAAATATTGATGAATACATATAAAATATTCATAGTCCACATCATTAATTTTTATTTTTATTTTCTATATTTTGAACTCAATAATAACTACAGTTATCCCTAACAATTATTCGTCCACTTAAATGCACTTAAACAGAACACAATGACACATATATTAAGAAAAAAAATATTGTAGATGGCGTGATCGAATCACCGTAGACAACTTGATTGAGACAACCACCTTGCTAAATTTAGAATATAAATTGAGCCAAACGGTTCACTATATGAACCACTAACTGAATACATTCCACTTGCGTACCACCGTTACATTTTAATTAATATATCAACACTTACATTTTACCATTCTAACTAATTACCTTACACAAATCATCTATGAAGTTGATCAAAATTGGCTACTTATGAACATCAACAGTTCGGCGCTAGTAACAGGGCCTTGTAATAGCCCGCTCGTGTTTCCCATTAAATTCATTTACCTTTTTTACTATACATTTTCCTTGAAAACAATTATGAGTCACAATTCGACCTCCCGAAATCAGTCCCGTACTAGCCTCATGAAACTAACATCCAACGAGATTTTCAAAGGAAGAATGAATTTGCTGGAGTGACATGAAGGAAGCCATAACAAATATCGTCCAAAGAATGGAACAAACCAATCTTGTTCAAAAGGATCCCACGAAGGGTGACGAGTTCAACTTAAAAAATACATAGCTGATCTGGAAGCCAGGCATAAGGGCATTGTGAATGGAAACATTACTAGCTGTCATTCTTCTTTCACAGAAGACATACTTGGGAACCATTGTCTTACCATCCGATAAGTACACGTCGTGGATAAAGCTCAAAAGGGCCAGTGATGCAATCATGTGCAAAGCCTTACCCTTAACACTAGAGGATAAAGCTCAAAAGTGGTTCAAGAGGTTATATTAGAGGTCTATCAAAGTTGGATGGACCTACCACTGCCTTCTTAGCTTAATTTATAGGTTCCAAGGTTAGAAAAAGGCTTAAAGAATGCTTAGTGAGGATTAAGCAAGGGCAAAGTGAATCCCTAAAAAGTTACCTGAACATGTTTAATAAACAGTACATAGAAGTAGAAAAATATTTGACAATATAGTTCTCATGACCAAAAACATAATTCTGGTGGTCTATTCATGACGAACGGTCCTAAGACCTACCATGAATTTCTTATATGTTCTGAAAAACATATGGAGCAGAGGAGATGACGTCAGGATGGATAAAAGGTCCATGCCAGAACATAGAAAAGAAAAGAGAGACATGAAATGACCTCACCCCTATATAGAAAGGTTTCAACAATATTATATTAGAATACTTCCCTAGAAGGAGTATTCATGCAGGTATGCGATAATGATGTCTTTCGTAGACTTCTTTCCTCAAGAAAATTATAGTGAGGTCTCAGCAAAACATATATTGACAGGTCATGATAAGGACGATTGTTGAGCTCTAAAAGATCAAGTAGAAGCCGTCATTACGCAGGACAATTGCGAGAATTTGTAGTCAAATTAGGAAAAGCAACTCATATACCCATAATGCATAAATTGAACGCTGCCACCTCAATCTACCATTACTGCATGAAGTTTCCATACCAAATAGAGTAGGCATTGTACAAGGTGACCAAGCTGAGGCCAGGTCTTACTATGTTGACCTACCTAAATTTGAGGTAAACATGTTTCAAGAAAGTCAGTTTGATCGATCTAAGGAAGTTCAATTAAATATACCTATTTTAGCCATTTCAACCAACATAGGCATCACAAAAGACCAGAGGGTGATCATTTGTACTTTGATGAGATGGGTGTAGACCCTTACCCTAATTTAGGCATTTTAGAAGTAGCCTTACGTATTGTTAGTGCAAGTGTACCTAAGGTCTTGGTTGACATACGAAGTTCCCTAAACATCCTATATGTTAATACCCTTTAAGTAGATGAGGAACCCTTTGTATTTTTTACAACAATACTCAAATCCAATCCTTGGATTGAATGGAGCTTTGATAATGCCGAAAGAGAAAATCAAACTCATTGTGGAGGTCGATCAAATCCACATCGGTCTAAAGTTATCACTGAATTCATTGGGTTGGACTCCACCACCACATGATGCTATTATGGGAAAACCTCTTCTTTTTAACCTAAAAGCAATTGCCTTAATTATCATTACTTTATCAAGTTTCCAACGCCTTACGGGGTAGGAGAAATCAAAATCAACAAAGAGGTAATAGAAAAATGTCGTATGGTACACTAACTAACCAGATATGGAGCCTAGATTACTCTAATCCAACGCGAAGTAAACATGGTGTACCAGGCAGAGCTCGATCTAAGGGTATTGGACCCTAGAATCAAATTTAGCGATAACGAGATAGAGCCTATTGAGGAATTAGGCAAGGTTCAGGTCAGTTTAGACTTACCTCTAAAGGAATTTTGGATTGGACATGAATTGTGACAACCACTCTGATTTGTACTCATAGAATTACTCAGTCAAAATTTGGATGTGCTCGCTTGGAACCATACAAACATGGAAGAAATTAACTCAAATATTGCTTACCATAAGCTCAACCCAAGAAGTAACGATGAACACCACTTAGAGCTGAAATGTACGAAGCCTTACAAAAAGTGAAGGAAAAATTACTTAGAAATGGATTCATTAAGAAAGCGATCTACGCCAAATGGGTCGCCAATCCGGTGCTTGTCAAAAAGAGCAATGGAGACTAGCAACTATGCGTAGACTTTACCGACCTCAATAAGGCATGTCCAAAAGATATCTTTTCTCTCCCAATGATAGATGAGATTGTTGGTGCCACTATAGGGTATGAATTGTTTAGCTTCATAGATACCGAATCTGGATATAATAAATTTTGATGTATGAGCCAAACTAAGAGCATACCCCATTCATATCAGATCGAAGTCTATATTGTTATAAGATAATGCGATTTGGTCTAAAAAATACTGGAGCTACTGTCATCTACTTTTTAAATCAACGTTCGACCAAAAAATAGGCAAGTTTACGTTGATAACATACTAGTAAAGAGCGTCGTTGCTAAAAGATTACATCTAACATTTGTAAAAAATATTTGAAGTTCTCAAAAGATACAAAATGAACCTGAACCTCCTCAAATGCGCATTTGGAGTAAGTTCCATCGAATTCCTAGGCTATACGGTAAATCATAGGAGAATTGAGGCCAATCCAGAAAATATACGGGCGTTTATCAAAATGAAGGTGCCAACCAGAACTAAGGAGATCCAAATTCTTATGGGAAGAATTGTTGCCCTAAGCAGATTTGTTTCCAAATCTACTAATCAGTGTAGACCCTTTTTTGACACACTTTGGGGAGGAAAAAAGTTCAAATAGACCCAAGAATATCACAACGCCTTCAAAGGGCTGAAGATGTAGCTAGGTCAACAACATCTTCTTTCCAAACCTCGGGTTATTGAAAAATTGTCACTTTACCTAGCCATTTCTGAACATGCCTTAAGTGATGTACTCATCAGGGAAGAAGATGGCTAACAACATCCAGTGTATTATGTCAGCAATGCTCTTCATGATACTGAATTACGTTATTCTCCCTTGGAAAATCTAGCTTATGCTTTGATCATGTCTGCAAGAAAGCTTCAACCTTACTTCCTGGAGCATCTTGGAGTTTTGACCAATTACCCTTTGAGGTAGGTCAAGAAATAACTAGATACTTCAGGATGCTAGGTAAAATGGGTTGTCGAGCTCAAACAGTTCAACATTTCATATAGGCCACGTACAACTATAAATGAACAAACTTTAGCTGACTTTGTGATTGAATTCAATTCAGATCAATAAGAAAATTTCCAAAGGGACGACTCTTGGGAGCTATTTGTAGATGGATCATCTGCTGAAGCATGATCTAGAGCAAGGATAGTATTGACCAGCCCAGATCGCCACTATATTTGTCAGGCACTAACCTTTGACTTCAAAGCCTCCAAAAATGAGTCTGACTATAAGTACTGTGTTGAAAATGACTAAAGTGTTAAAGATATCTAAGGTAGTAGTATTCAGCGATTCGTAGCTAATCGTTAACCAAATTGACAAAGTTTTCCAAACTAAGGAAGACAGAATGAGCAGCTATCTCTAACCTATCCCAAAAGAATAATAATAATAAATAGCTTCAGAATGATAGAAGTAAAACAAGTACCTCGATCCAGAAATAGCCATGCTAATGCTTTAACCAGACTCGCAACCAACAAAGGGTTAAATGAGCTCCATAGCATTTCCTTCAAAAAGCTAGATATACTTCCATCGAGGAAAATGTGATGATGTTTATTGTCATAGACCCTAAACCTACCTGAATGATGAAATCATACAATTTCTCAAACATGGAGTAAGTCCCACAGACTCTGCAGAAGCTCAGAAGTTAAGAATAAGTGAGGATATGTAACCCCTTAATGAGGTATTTAAATGAAGAAGAAGCTATATACACTTTACAAGACGTACATGCAGGAATTTGTGGCAATCATGCTGGGGGACACTTTAGCTCATAAGGTTTCGGGGTAGGCATATTTTTGGCCTACCAAGCGAGATGCCCTAAACTTTGTGAAAAATTTGACAAGTGTCAATGTCTTGCACCAATAACTCAAGCTAAAAAAAATGCTCACTTCCATCATTAGCCTGGTAAGTGCATTTTACACCTGTTTGGGTCATATTACTGAGCTTTTATATCTTTGAAGTGCTGATTTCTCTACTTAACATAGGTTTATTTCCTTTAGTTCTGTTTTGGACTTGTTTCTAAGTATTTGAAATAGAATGGAAGGAAAATGAAGAAAATCTAAAGTTCGCGGACCAAAGTAAAAATATCCAATAGTTGATTTGGACCACAAAATGATGATTGAAGATCACATATGATCAATTGAATGGAATTGGAAGTCAAAGAAGTAAATTATAGTTTTAAGTATTTTCACAAACCAATTTTGAGCCCCACAAGTTATGCTCCGTATTTTTTGCCTAAGATTAAGACCAATTTATGGCACAAGAAACATTTGAATTGGAAAATTGATATTTCAAGAAGAATTATGGCCATTTGTATTAGCTATCCTACTATGAATCACTGCAATCCAATATTAAAAGAGAGTTATAACTAAAATACTAAAGTGCAGTTTTGGAAATTTGGAGTGAATTGGGGCGATCGCTTGAGTTTTGCCTGTGCGATTTGCGCAACATTTTTTTTTCTCATTTTTTATATTTCAATTCTGCAAGGAAACTTCTTCTTAGGCTTCTCGTTGGACAATTTTTGGAAACTTTTTAGAGGAATATAAATACAACTTATTAACTCTAAATTAGGGTGGAACAATCGATTGTATTAATCACAATCTTGCATTGATTGTAGTTAATTTAGGTCTTGCATTCACATATATATTCACATATATATTATTTGATCACAATTTAGTAACAAAAAAATAACAAATTTTCATAGTTTCGATTAAGGCTAAGTCAATTCCGATGTAAACTAGAACAATATTTGTGGTACGATACATGGACTCAAAATCTATTTTACTAATTAGCGATACGTGTACTTGCAGTATTACAAACAAGAATATTTTGCACCATAGCCTGTGATCATTTTTGAAATAGGGAATATATCTAACTGGATCAATGCCCACTGGAAAAGGTGGAACAAAGCTTGCTATTGTTGCCGTTGATTATTTCACCAAATGGGCAGAAGCTGAACCTTTCACAAAAATAATTGAGCAAACGACAATCGATTTCATCAGGAAATCAATCATTTGTGGATTTGGTGTACCACATACAATTGTCACCATTAACAAAAAACTATTCGACAATGTATGATTGTGAACCTTTTGTGAAGAGTTCAACATCATGAAGCACTTTTCTACGCTAAATCATCAAGCAAATGGACAAGTGGAGGACATCAATAAAATAATCAAACAAACCTTCAAATAGCATCATCACACTCTCTAAGGTGAATGGGCTGACAAACTCCCAAGTGTACTATGGTCCTACCGTACAACCTCACAACTAGTACAAAAGAGACACCTTTCTTCCTAACATTTGGTGTGGAGGCAGTAATTCCCATTTAGATGGGAATCCCATCATTTCGGACTACATTCTTCAAGGAAAATAACAATGAAAAAGCCCTACTAACTGAGCTCGACCTATTAAAAGAAAAAAGAACGAAGTTGGGTGACCGTTTGAAAACCCGCAAGTGAACGGGATTGTGATCAAGTAATATTGTAGTGCGTAGAGTGTCGAACTCACGAGACTACGTGTTTTATCGAGTTAAAGTTAATAATTCCCTTAATCGAATAGCAATAATGATTTGTAATAACTCTATGTCTAATTTATTACGTACTAGAAATTAAATTAAAAGTTTATCAAATTTTTGAGATCAATTGCTAAGATGTAGAATCCTCCTTGTTAATCCATTTTTAGTACAACAATTAAAATCACTCTTTGTTATCATGCTAGTTGGTTGAAGTTCCAAATTTATTTAAAAGCTTCTCTCGATAACTATTAAATCTAATCCTATATGTGACTTTTCTATATCTCTATAAAAGATACAAACATATAAGAAAGATTAAACGAGGTAGAACATCAAAAAAATCATGCGAAGCATAGAGATATATTTATATCATCTATCGAACCTCACAATGTTTAGTACTACGTGCTAACAATTCTATTATTTCTCTCGATGACATTAAAATCCACAAATAATTCAACTAATTGACAATTAATTGAAAAACAATCTAAACCATAATAAACATTCAAACAAATTAACGTCAAAATAATTAATTACTACTAAAAGTTTCAAAACAAGGGTTCATCTTCTTATTACTACGTGCTAATAATTCTATTATCTCTCTCGATGATAATAAAATTCACAAACAATTCAAATAATGACCAATTAATTGAAAAGCAATCTAAACAATAATAAACAACCACGCATTCAAACAAATTAACGTCAAAATAATTAATTAATGCTAAAAATTTCAAAAAAAAGGGTTCATCAATATCTTAACAATGCAAAAATTTAGCCTAGCATAATATTGAAATTTAACATGCAAAAGTGGAACGACATCACCGAAAATTGACGAAACGTAATTAATTTTCCTATGCGTCTGCTTTCTCTGTGTGTGTCTTTTTCTTTATTTTCCAATTTTTCGCCGCAAGCTTTCTGTGCATGCATCCGTGTATATATACGTACTATGAATTTTTCCACCCGCTGTTGAATTTCCGTGCATGTATATATCAATTCAGCCCCCGCTCCAACTCTCTCTGCGGGTGTATGTTCATTACCTAATTCCCTCATCTAGCCGCCAATGTGGTGGTGTGAAAAATAATTACAAGTCGTAATTGTAGTTTTAATCCAATTGCAAGTCCACAAGTGAGGCACATTAATAACTTATTTTTTTCTAAGTCCTCAATTCTTTTAATATAATGCAATTCAATCCTTGAGTCCACTTAATTGTGCAATAAATGCCAATTTAATCCTTGTACTTTGGATTTTGCTATTTTTCGCTTCATTCCTTCAATTCTTTTTCCATTCATAGAATTTCACATACTAAATATAAAACACAATAATTTAGAATATGTTTTGTCAAAAGAACTATCAAATAACATTATTTTAGGTCTGAATAAGTATAAAAAATTATACTTATCAAATACCCCCAAATTTAAATATTTGTTTGTCTCCAAACAAAATTGTAGTCGAAATAATAATAAACACACAGCATGCAAAAGTATTCGGCTAGACAATCTAGCTTTTTATTTCAGTATTTGAAATTATAGTACTAAGTTTACAAACCGCTTCATAGTCACAATACCAAATAAATATCAACTCTTCCAATGCAAAATCGACGTGTGTGTGTGTGAAAAATTAAGTAGACAATCATGACTTTGCAAGTTGATTCAATTCCCGACCTTCTCTGGTCATTTCATGCCACCTCTCATATGATTCACACACCCCAAAACTTGTTCTTTTCTCACCTTTTTCCCAATGTGTAATCTAAAGTTTAATTTTTTTCATTACTATCCTCACCCTCTATAGTTTATATGGACTTTACCAATTGCGAGTCAACACATCTATAAATAAGGATTCTCCAATTCTATTGTTTCGACATCCAAGACTTAATTAGGCTATTTATCCGTCATCATCAGAAGTCAAAATCTCTCAAACAAGTGTTTGGAACTTAACCAAGGCATTTAGTGCTTTTTTTTTTTTTTTTGCACTTGCTTTTTTCTGATTTTCAAATATATTTTTCTTTTTTTTTATTCTCTCCCTTAAACTTTCTAAATTATTCATGCAACATGCTTTAGGCCGATAACTTCTAACTCAGATGACTTTAGAGTACTAGGTTTTAAACACCCTTACAGACTTAATAACCCAAGTTAAAAAGGTTTCGAAGAGAATTTTCATATTTTTTTAAAATAATTATGCCTTAATTAGTGCAATGCCCCTTATCAAACACATATTCAAGCAAAATCGACCTCCAACTTAAGATTTTCGCCAAATTTTATCTCGTTAATTTAAGACAATCCACACAAAAGGTTTCACACATGGAATCCCGTCCACATCCGTATTTTCCTACAACAACAAAATCACCCCAAACTGTGCTAAATTTGGTCTAAGGATAAGTAATTTATTATGATTTGGGTAAATCATTTATGTCCAACTATATCAACCTATCAATTTTGTGAATCAACTTATACCATCACAATGTCCAACTTAATTCTAGTGCACGTATAATATCAAGTTTTACAAGGTTAAGTCTCAATCAATCATGCAACATATCCGCAATTCATAAATTAATACCAAATCTCATATTTATTTATTTATTAAATTTTTTTGGTTGAAAATTTTGAATTTTTTTTTAAATGTTTTTGTATTTTTGTATTATATACTAAAGTAATAACGAAAAACAAACACACAAATACACGAAAAGTAGAAACTTAAAGTTCCCCAAACTTAAAACCGACTTTGTCCTCAATGTCGTAAAATATAAATAAGAATATAAAAGGACAAGGAGGAAAAGGAAGAATGTACTCCTCGAATTTTTCTGTTGAAGATATGATGCATTATGTTTGAC
>CAIGRP010101834.1:2285-21578 GCA_903798385.1 Fraxinus cuspidata | reverse complement strand
TCTTAGTGAGTGCTTTCTAAGAAGGACTTGTATGTAAGAAAAAATAGGGGTGTCATTGTGCTTTGCAAAATATGTCACCATTAGCATCCAAGATCATGCACAATATAAACACCAAATTACATATTCAAACAACAAATCAAAAACTACAGATTAACAATAAGTACTAAATTTTACAAATGATAAAAAATATATATAAATTCGTTCATCTGAAAACATAATAATAATCAATATTGTCTACTTTTCATCTCATCGTTTCCTTTGCATCCGAACGGCTTGGTTCAAGAACCAAAATCGTCTGGGACCAAGTTGGTGCTTGGTTTTCGATTTTGATTCCTAAGTTTTTTTTTTTTTTTTTCCGGGAACTGATTGGAACCTTTGTTTAGGATAAAATGTCCACCCTTAATTACAGATTGGCATGTTTGTTATGTTGAACTGTATACGTTTAGACAGAATGCATATTCATGTTGCATGTGCGAGTGGTCCATTGTGTAGAGAGAACATTTTACTTGAAAAGGAATATGTGCAACATAAGTCAAGATTTCAAAGAGGATAATATACGTTTGGTGGAAATTTAAGTGGGAACCAAATTGTTCTTGATGTAATTGAGATTTTGTGTTGGACTATTGTTCAATTAATATAATCCAACTTGAATAAAATTGTCCATATTATTGTGCTGTCAATGCAAAGCATAATGTTTTTATAAACAAGAAAATGAAAGCCACAAGGCAACTGAACTGCATATTTTAGAAATCTTTTGAAGCATATTTTACCAAATGACGGCTAAACAAAATTATTCCTGATTTGGGTCCTAATTAAAATCTGAGATCAACTGAAACTGTTCTAAACTTTTCTCCTACAGAAAGAGATAAAAAAAAAAAAAAANAATTTCCAACCGCACATTCTTCAAAAATCGCTATTTAAAAATGAATTTTTTTTCTCTAAAAATAGGCTCCAACAAGGTAAGTTGGGGGCGGGGGGAGAGAGAATCTGAAGAAAGATTTCACTTCTGAAAATGACTAGATACCAATAAAGTAGAAGACAAGTGAACTTTAATTATCTACTTATGGAAATAAACCTGAACTAAAACTAAGAAGAATATATGCCCGAGAAAAAGAACAACGTAGAGTATTAACAGTTCAAGTAAATTTTAGGTTAGCAGCATAGCATGCAATTGCATATATGTTTAACCCACATTATTTTGAATGAATGTATTTTAGAATAGTAGATTGATGGAGAATGTGTGGTTGAAAAAGAAGGAAAAGTTATTGATGTGATGGAATATATTATTTTATTGAAGAATGTGTGGTTGAAAATGAGTAGAAGAATGATAATGAAATTTTTAATGTGTACCAAACATAGGCTTAATTCTACAAAATATCTTCAAAATTACTTAAATTTAGGTTAGTGACACAACCTAAGTTGAAAAATTAGGTGAATTAATAAATGTTGTAACATTACAAAAATTAGATGAAATTATTCTAAAAATAAGGTATCTTCAAATTTATTTTTTTGTTACAGTCTATATAATTTTTTGTGTTGCGGAATGAAACTTCAATTTGTGGAATTTGGGCCCACTTTCAACTTACCAATCAATATCAAACAATTAATTAAAACTTCGACCCACAACTTGTATTCACTTATGGTTGCTTTCTTCCTTTCTCACCTACAAAGGGACAAGGTTATGGTGGTGATTTGCAAGCCACAAAGACAAATAGAAGGCAAAGGCATGAAGAAGGAGACGATAGGAAGCAGCCACTGTTTTCTCTTCAAAACACAGAGCGCACACACGTTTGCAATGGTATGAAGTTGATATATATAGTTTAGGTTATATTATCAATTGAGCCAAAACACAAGGTAATGGTCAAAGACACAAGAAAGCCATACTATAAGTGAATTTGGACCAAGACAATATTAACAAATTAAGTTGCTATTAGTAGCCCATGTTGCTTTCGAGTCGAGCATATAAATTGATTGTATTGATAATTATTTCACTCATCGGTCGATGCTTTTAAAATATATTATATATTGTTTAACATCATTGCCCGTAATTTATTGGGTGTCAAAACTCAACATTTTGTATCTTAACAATTTTTTGTCACTTGCTTAATTTTTTTAAGAAATCACTTTACACTATGTTGATTTACATTTAAATCATTTTACAGTTTACGTAATTTATTCGAACTTATAACTTATACTATGTCTTATTACTATTACTAGTGGGGTGAACGTACGTTGCACGTTAATTTGTTAATATTAAAAATAAGTATATGCAGAAATGATAGAACATCAAGCCACAAAATAACAGTCTGATGTGTAATTTTCAACATTTATTCCCATCTATGATTCCTTGATAATAAAATGAGTTATTTTTAAATATATCTTGAACACCACAATTTAAAATTAATCATATTTTGACTTCTTTCCACCCTTGGATATGGAATGAGAATCGTATTTTGTTATCTTTATTTTGTATTACTTTTCTATTACACAAATTATTGACGAAACAAAAATTAGTGAAAACAATATTAAAATAATTTAGCAACCAATTGGCTTTTTTTCCGTCACTAAAAATATATAAAAACATGGCTAATCAAGAAATATGTACGAAAAATAGAAGGTAGACCTGCACAATCACGTCGCGGGGGTCGAGGGCAGTGTCCCTTGTGGGCTCAGGGACAACGCCCTCAATGGAGATTGACCTGCCTGGTCATGTCGTGGGGGTTGAAAGGGCAGCGTCCCCTCGTGGAGGCTCGGGGGCAACGCCCCCGACAGGAAATGTTATTTGAGAAAAAAAAAAAGAAAGAAAGACTTGTATCCAAAATTATCGAGAATTAAAATAATAATAATAAAAAATAAAAAAAGTCTCCGTGGTGCGCAGAAACACTCTCCGCGCACCACGAAGATACCATGTCTCCACCACGCACACGAAGACATGGTGTCTCCATGCGTGTGGCACGAAGACCTCCATGTGCGCACGAAGACCTCTCTGTGCCACACGGTGTTCGATATTTTTTTTTCCTTCCTTCTAGCCAACATTTTAACATACTTTTGTTATCATCATTAACTCGCTTTGACTTGGGAACTTGTCAAGTATCGCCGCACAAAATAATTTCACAAGTTCTGATTCTATATAATCATCTTTGGCTCCCTAACCACAAATTGCATCACAATTTGCTGCTGATAGAAGAGATAGCCAAAATCATATAGTTTCCTTATTTGATGAAATCCCATAAACAAACAAGGCCCAACAGAAATTTTTTTTCTCAAATGTCAATACCACAAAAAAAGTGTCAATTTAAAGAAAATGGAAAATATGAAACAACAAGAATCAATGAACATATAAAAAAAATCCATAAGAAAAAGAATTAAAAGATATGAGAATAATATAATGATACAAATAAATAGGTAAAACCAAACTGAATCAAACCTCATGTGATGCTTCCTTCTTAAAATCATTTCTTTAACTGACCCAATATATAGCATCCAGTCAGTATACTAAAACAACATGAAAATGAACAAAATTAATATAAATGAATGCCCATAACAGAGAGAAAGGGATGGAAGGGAAGAAATCAAACCTTCAAGAATATAGAATCACCTACAAAGATCTGCACCGGCGCTCATTTTCTTGTGATTCTTGGCAGTAGTATTGCTAGGGTTTCGGGAATTAAAATCTCGACGATGGCTGGAGGAATTAAAGGGTTTTGGGCGTGAAATTTGGGAAAGGAAAAAGAGGGGTGAAGAAATGAGAGAAAGTAGGGCAGTCGGGATGGTATAGTTGCGTGTGAAAATGGAGAAATATTGCGTGAAGTGAAAAAAAAAATTTGAATTAATGACGATGGGAAATCGCGACACGTGGCTTGCCAAGTTTTTGCCTCTTTTATATTGTAGTGATAGTGTGTGCAATTTTTTAAAATTGTAATTTATTAGCACATACATCATCCCTTAGCACCACCTTCGTTGCCACCTATGGCCACAAATCATTGTATTTGCACAACCAACCACCACCTTCTATTAAATATCACAAATCACCAGTCTAAAAATTACAAATCTATAATAAAAAAATTACACGTCTAATCGAACATGTCACTATAACAACCTTCTTCCCACCGTCACCATTCCACCACCACAATACCTCCATCATATTTGGCCCCAAAAATCATCACCAACCCAAAATTCCAACGACCACCAACTTCTCCACCCATATTTACTATATAAAACAACAACTTGGTCAATATACAATAGGTCTGATCTCCTTTCCCCAGTAAACAAGATACAAATTTCTCACTACGACGAGGTAAGAAAACCCTAATTATGGTTTTTTGAAAACAACAAATTGGTCAATATACAACAGACCCGATCCACACCACCCAACCACACCAGAATCCCTTCACTATCATCGTCGTCAACCACCATCACCACCATTTACAACACCACATACAAGAATCTTACCACCAACAAAAACAACTACGAAAACCAAGAGAGAGAGAGAGAAAACATAGGTTTTTCTACAACCCCGACTCCTCCATCATTGCCACCAATGCCTCAGCCATCAAAAGAATCATTTGATTATTGCTGTAAGTTCATCGTGCCACTTCTCGACTGTCAACTTCACTGTTGGAGGTAATATTCGTCTATAGATGTTTTTTATGTCACAATGGCAGTGGTGGTCTGGAGATGGATGAAGAAGTGGTGGTATTGGTATAGTGTTAAGGATGGATTTTGATTTGGTGGCAGGTGAGGGGGACTTGAATTGGTAGAGAGTTCACAGGACTATTTTAAGGTTTTTGGAGTGATACATGATTTGTAAAAGGCTATATATATTGATGCCAATGTTTTTTTTTTTTATAAGTGCATTATATTTTAATTGCATTGGAGGTCCATAATCTTTATTCATTATCACTGTTCCCATTTTTTCCATCCCATATTTATTAATATTTCATTGATTAACACATCTGGTCCTTGATGACAGCTTTCGTCCAAAAAATTTCGTTACGAGAGTTAAAAAAAAAAATTATCTTTGTATTTTTAAAATAAGAAATAAAACAATAAATATAGAACTACAATTAAATCCTTGCAAATCTAACATAATTTTTTGATGAAAATCGTCATTAGTTACAAGATGTACTAATTAATTTAAAAGTAAGGATAATAATGCGATGAAAAGTTAGGACATAAACATGATTATAAATAAAGGATAGGGACTTTTAATGCAATTAGATTATTATATAAATAATATATTAAAGGCGTGTTTGAGCCCCATTTTTTTTAGATAAAATGCATTTTGAAATTGTAGATTGATGTAAAATGTATAATTAAAAATGAAAAAAGAAAATTTGGGATTATGTGTAATATTATTTTATCAAAAAATGTGATTGAAAAGAAGAAAGAAAAATAAATTTAAAAAAAATGAGGATCAAACAAGGTCTAAGTATCACATCAAGTGAAAATCAGTTTTTGGACGATTTTATTCTTAATATAATTTAATTATTTCAATAATTATCTTACTTCTCATTTTTCATTATGCATTTAATTACTTCAATAATATATATGTACTTAGTTTATTTAATTATTTGAACCATTTGAAAAATATTATCATTAAATATTTTGTCAACTTTTAGTTATGATGAATGTACATTTGACACATTCATTATCTAACTTTTCATTTTTTTAATATGTATTTAATTTATTTAATCATATTCATTACTTTTTCGTTTTTCAATATGTATTTCAAGTGAGAATCATTTTTTGGACAATGTTATCCTTAATATAATTTAGCTCTTGTTTGAGTCCAATTTTTCATCAAAATATATTTTTTGTAAAATGATTTGACCACATTTCAATCACACTCTTCAATAAGATAATATTACAAGCAAATTTAAAAAATTTCTTATTTTTTTAACCACACATTTCCATTACATACTAATGCAAAATATTTTTTTTGAAAAAAAAAAGGGGCTCAAACAACCGCATTATTTCAATAATATCTTACTTTCATTTTTAATATGTATTTAATTATTTCCATCATACCCTACTTTTTCATTTTTTTAAGTATGTTTTTAATATTAATTATTTGAACAATTTGAATAAAATTCATTATTTATTTGGTCAAACATTTAGTTATGATGAATGTACATTTGACGCATTCATTTTCTTACTTTTCATTTTTTCGTATGTATTAAATTTATTTAGTCATATTCATCGCCTTTTTTTAATACTTATTTGATTTATTTAATTATTTGAACAATATCATCAGGAATTATTTTGTCAATTATCTAGTTATGATCAATGTACATTTGACAAATTCATTCTGCTTGATTGGATAGTAAATTAAATTTATTAAAAATAATTTTGGAACAAAAGATAAATATTTTTATAATTTTCTTTCAATTGATTTATTCAATGAATGTTAGGATACATAGAAGGTAAATATGGGGCATAATGCATATCTATAATAAATCATTTCATTGATATATTCAAACAGAGGCTAGACCTAATTTGCCCTTTATTTTAACCTATTTAAGTTTTGTCAGTCATATTCAAATATGAAAATTACACCACAACAAGGATTTAAAGATGACAATTCTAAAACTAGGTATTAAGCTTAATTAAGCATAAATCAGGTATTAATTCCAAATCCTAAAAATTATTTCCCTCTCCCCAGCTCTCATCTCACTCTCTCTATCTTTACCTTCCTCACGCATGGACAGTGTCGAAGACATGGATGGTATTGAAGATACCCCAACGGCTTTCTCTCTCTCTCATGCTTTCTCTCTCTCTCATCGAGTTTTCACATATGCGACAATTTTGCAATGTTTTAGAGGGATTTCATAAGCTAAAGGAAATTTTGCCCAAAGGGGGTTGTTGGACGCCCCAATGTGAAATCTCTTTCCGACACAGCATCTGATGGACCCAATTTTGAGAATATTACATGCGTCACTAGACTCCCAAAGCTCTCCAATTCCATCTTTCTTTTCCTTTTATTTAGATTCCGATGAATTGACGACGATTGATTTCGCAAGTTTGAGAGATTAGTTTCTTCTTTCTTTGAGTGAAATTTCTTAAACATGTATGTTCTATTAGTGTGGCGACTTTATCGGGGTGGTGATTATGGTGTCATTGTGTGGAGATGAAGATGGAGATGAAGGTTGGGATTGTTGTTGTTGTTGTGGTGGTGGTGGTGGTGGTGGTGTGTAGGTCTGTAACCAAATCTTTTGAATATGTGACCGTCTAATGCGTAGGTCATATGTCAAAGTGCATATGTCACATATCACAGATTCGAGACATTTGGTCACATGCTATTAGATCAGGTCATAGATTCAAGAAATTTGATTAGTCATGGGATCAGGTTACGATCACATATAACAAGACGCATGTCAAAGTGCATAAGTCACAGATCATGGATTCAAAAGATTTGATCACAAACATAAGATATTTGTTCACACGCTATTGAATTAGGTCATAGATTACATGTCAAGTACATAGGTCACAAGTCATGAATTCAAAAGATTTGGTCATAGACCACTGACTCAAGTCCCATGTCACATATCCAAAGATTTGGTGATCGCAAGCCATTAATCAGGTCACATGTCATATATCAAAGTGCACATGTCACAAATTCAAGAAATATAGTCATATGTCATTGATTTCTCCAACCTCAATTATCTAAATTGGTCGCAAATTCAATTAATTAGATTTCGATTATGAGAATTTAAGTTACTTTAAGTACCCAGTAAATTATACAAGAAGTTTTTCAATTTTCAATTTTATATTATACTAGCACTATTGAGTCGTATATGGATAAGATGATTAGTCGCCGACGATGTTCATTAGCTGCTAGTCGACAATCAATTTGCTGCTAAAGAAGCCACCGACGAGGTGGGTGGATGTCGACGACAATGGATGCTGTCAGGTTAGGTGGGTGGTTGTTTGGTGGGGTGGGTATGGGTAGATTGATTTAATTTGATAATACTATTATTTAAAATTAAAACTAAAACCTAATTTTTATATTTTTAAACTTAATGTCTGAAAATTGATTTGGTGCATACTTAATACTTTATTTATGACCCATCACTCTTGCCAGCTAGCCCAAAATCGGATTTTTAGTCAAATTCCGGGAATTTCTGACCATACCATTGTTGTCTGAGAAAAATTGACACAAATAGCACTAAACTGGGCAAAAACTGATAACGGCCAAGAATTTACTCATTTAGCTAAACACAGGATAATATCGGAAACCAATTTTGCCATGTTTCATAATTCCTTGCATATAACCTATTACATTAATCCGTACGAGTTATAACATAAATGAAAATACAAAAATATACATAAATGAAAATACAAAAATATGCATTGTACGAGTTATAACATAAATGAAAATACAAAAATATGCATTGTATCAGTTATAATATATTGTATTTATTCACTATCATTAAAATATGAATCATATTACTGTGACATAATTCTTAACATAATAATTGACATAATATCACTTATCACTTTATCATTAGACTATTTTAAATACAGTCAACTTTCATAAAATAATCCATATTATTATTATTATTATTATTATTATTATTATTGGTTTTGTAATGAAAAGTATTGAGTTTTGTCACCTCTCCAATGATCTCTCCATTAGATAGAATTTTTTTTGTACTGAAACTCCATGTTCTTCTACAAAGAAGATATTTTATATCTTTAGAATTTATAGTTCTTTGTACAAATTGAGTTTCTCGATTCAATCAATATAAATTTAAAAATTGTCATAAGACCCTAACTTAATTGGTGGAATTAATGACAAAATAACTCAAAACATTTATGAATAAATGATCTTGTTTGTAAAGAAATAAAAATGACACAAGTTTATGCATTTATAAGGTTTTCTCAACTCCTCTAGCATTCTTAGTATCTTGACTCGTACTATCAAGAATCAATCCAACTCTGAATGGTAATGATAAAATTCATGACCTTAGCATGGAGACAGCCAAAATCTTTCCTAACGAAGTGCCCTTCGCTGTTTTGAATTTTCCAACCTAATCAATCGTAACAAATGGACGTATTTTTATTTTTATTTTTGAGGAAATTTATAATTTTAATATCTTTATTGAAATAATATTTTTAGCAAGGTACTAAGAATAAACATAACCAAGATATTTAGATGCTTCGAAAAAATTGGAAGATTCTTATTACTTGGCCGATTTATAGCCACAGTTACTACTCGTACTGTCGTACACAAATAAGTGCCACCTGAAAATAATAATCCAAGACCATCATCTCCGCCGTTTTCTCGCTGGAAAATGATGGCCGGGGTGTTGAATTTTACTCCAACTCCGATTTTCAGGCCACTTTCGACTCGTAAATTATCCAACAAAAGAGTATTTTTTGTACAATCATCAACAAATTCTTCAGAAACTCCTGTGGCTTCTACTACTGTAACCATCAAAGAGGAACCCAGTTCGGGTTTCTCCATATCGCCGCCTCCTAACTTCAAGCCTCCGAAGCCCAAGCCCTTTTCAGTCCGGCCTGATAAAGTGCTTGACATTTTGGGGGCTGCTCTTGCCTTGGTTTTTCGCCTTACTACCAGTGTTCTCGTTTCTGGGTACGGTATCACTGTGTTTGTCTTAATTTTAGTAAAATTTATTATTTACATGTTTCTACCTAGAACCTATACATGTAAAAACACGCAAATATGATTGTATTTAATTGTTTGTGTGTTTCTATTATGTTTAATTATTTATGTTAAAAGTGAAATGCAAAGCATAGTAATATAGATTTTGGGCGAGACTTAATAGGATTTTCCATAAAAATTGTTGGCATTTCATAAATGCACTATCAATTGAATTGTTTAAAAGCATTTCACACAAGAGAAGGTGAATTCATAGAGATGTAGCATATGAATTAATTTAATCTAAAGTAACTTTCAAATTAATCTAGTGGGAGAAAAGATTGGATTTAAATTGTCAATTCATTGAAAAGGTACCCCAAAAGCTTAATCATATTCTTATTTATTGAAGCTTACGAAGGATCCTAACTGGTTAATATTGGGAATTAACACATTTATAAGTCGATCCATCATTTTACGTGCAAGTAGGGTCTCATATGAGCTAAGTATTTGAGCCTCTTGAGACGGAAAACTATCCCAAACTAGGATATAAGTTTTCATATCACGTCCACTCATCGTCATTCGATTTTAGGATACATGTATTAACAACTCTTCATCCCCTCTCTTTCTAAAGTGAAGACGTTTTAAGGAACTCCCTCATTCAAATATGTACCTCTTTGGATACGCTGCCTCTTGCTACAAATTTCTTGTGCTCTTGATGATCTAGGGGTAATTTTGAGGCTGCAATGGAACTTAAGAAATATGAGCTCCTTTGAGTGAATTTCTTGGATTTCTATAAAATCGTCATTGAGTGATATGCTCTTCTATCTATTGCTCCTTGGAGTTGGTTTCAAGGGATGAGATAGTGGGGTCCACAAGAAAGGATACTATTAATTTGCTAAAAAGATTTAATTCCAAGATTTAAGTGATACTTAAGATAGGTGAAAAATCAATTAGGAGATGGGGAATGCATAATATGAAGTTCCTAACTATGGGACTACTGCTCAGCGAAATAGCATTTCAAGCTAATTGTTTATCTCACTTTTCAGATTGTCAGTGGTCTCAAAGATAAAACGACCTGGCATAAGTCGTGATAAAGCTGTGGTAAACAAGCGATCAGCTTGTGGTTATCAATTCTGGTTTTTTAAGTACTCACTATATTAGTTGCCTATCTGGATAGTTATTGCATGTGAAGCATGTTAATCCAAAAATGACAGCTCGACTTGTCTGAACTGTGGATTTGGAGGCTTTCCAGTTACTGTGTTTCGTGAATTCCGATCCCTCTTAATTTTATAATTCATATATGGCAGGTATTCAGCATCTTTTGTTCCCAAGAATGAGATTCCATCTGAAGAGTATGCTCTTGCTCTTGAATTTGCAGGTAATTGCCAGATATTTTTTTAGCCCCTGCTCGACTCCCATTAAAATAAAATTCTTTATTTCTCATACTCATTTTCAATCACATTCACACAATAAAATATTCTGCACATAAACCCAAAACTTTTCTCTACTTTTTAACCACATTCTTCAAAAAAAGCACTATTCACAACATCATTTTCCTCCAATTTCTCTTTATAATGATTGTCAAACGGGGCTTAATGTTTATCTCACACATATTTATTTGTGCCATGTTATCAAAAAGTAGGAAAAATCATATATGCCACCTAAAAATATCATGTGGGGTATATTTGAGAATCATCACACTTGGATAAGTTAAAATCTGAAACGTATAATATTAATCAGTTTACTGGTGAATTGATTTCAGTATAAACTGATTGCACTTTATATTCCATTAAAATAAAATACTATGGGAATCAAAATGTAGTGAATTATATATGTAATGTAAATAATCTAAGACGTAGAAGTTGAAATAAGTTGACTTATTAAAACTGGTCAAATATAATTCAACTTTGCTTTCATCTGATGCGGGGTTGCACATTTGATGTTCTGTTTGCTTTTGCAATGTATCCTTTTGATATATGCTTCTCAGGAGCTCTATTTTTATACAGGTTTTAAGTTGAAAGAGACTTCAAAATTAGGTCCACGCCCTGAGAAGCCAATTGAAATATATGAGTTTGAAAGGTTTTTCCGAATCTTCTTCTTGCTCTTGTATATATGTATTTCAGTTGTTGATTTAATTTTAGGTCATTAGGCTCTTTTGTTTTCCCTATTATATCCATGTGGTACTTCTTTATCGAAGACTAAATACATATGTTGCTCTTTTCAAAAATGGATTATCGTGGAATGCGTGGAACTTTCTTCAGCTGCCCCTTTTGTCGGAAGGTAATGCCTGCAGAATTTTACTGTCTTAAATTATTAGATTGACTATGGTCTATGGGATGAAATTTGTCTTAGGGAAAACATCACTCAACTATGGTTATTTTGGGAATATATAGAATCTCATGGACCTTTTGCACTCTTGTATATGAGCATATATACTATTTAGTTACAGCATGTTGCAAATCATTCCTTGATGTAGATCTTATAATATGTTTTGACATTTAATGTTATTACAGGTTCGGGAAATTGTTGCCTTTTTGGACCTTGATGTGTTGTTCTATCCTTGTCCGAAAAATGGCCCAAATTTTCGTCCCAGGGCTGTACAGCTGGGTGGAAAAAAGCAGTTCCCTTACATGGTTAGATACTGCATGAATTGGTGTAAAGAAAGTGTGATGGAAGTTGAAGTGCTTTTCGTATCAATATTTTCTAAATCCCGTTTCTCTGAATCTAGAAAATACTCTCTCAAAAGGATTATTTGTTGAAGCTTGCTCATTTGTGAAGTTTCTGATACCCTCCTTTATAATTAGTGAACTTCAATTCTTGATCTTTGGTAAATTTTAAAACAGAGCTTAAACTTATATTTATTGTTTCAGGTTGATCCAAACACAGGAGTTTCCATGTACGAATCAGATGACATCATCAAGTACTTAGTTCAGAAATATGGTTTGTAACTTCAATCTGCTATTTCGCTTCGACCATCATTTTCGCTGAATACACATTTCCATGCACAAACGTTGACTTATTTTACCATAGCCCTTAGTAATTCAATATGTTATGTTGTTCTGAGATTTTCTAAAATCAAAGGAGTATCTGGATTCTAAGATGTTAGCCTTAAAATGGTTACCTTTGGATTAAACATTTTAATTAATTTATCGTCTTTGGATTGCTTCTCATTTGTTATTATCTTGTTCTGTTTCCTGCAGATACACTAATGGTATTATCATTGACTTCCTTTTTCTGTAGGTGACGGAAAGGTTCCAATTATGTTGTCTCTAGGTCTACTGACTGTAAGCAATACAATCTTGGTTTATTAAATTAATTGAAAGAGTACATACATGTCTAATTTTGAAAGGTTGCCTGCTGACTTCTTTTCTCACAGACCTTGACCGAAGGTTTTGCCATGATTGGTCGCATGGGGAAGGTATAGTCTCTGTTTTGGTGACTCTCTTTGTGCTTGCATGTATGTGTGCATGCTTTCTTGTATATATACACACATGTACATTCATAAATCTGTTTATATGTACGAGTGCATATTTACATGTATGTGACTGTACGATTTTACTTACATATGCATAAACATGCATGCGCTCGTTCACTCACAAGATTTATTATAGCCATTGTTCATTTAATAAAACATGCAAACTCAACGTTATTAACAGTATAGATAAAAATTAATTTTTTCTATTCACCATAATATAGATTCACACTTGGAAATATCCTACCGTTGTTTTGCAGGGTAGTTCCTATACTCCATCAAAATTGCCATCCAAGCCTCTTGAGATATGGGCGTATGAGGTTAGATTATGGTGATTTTGCAGATTATAAGTTGACAGATGACTTCATATAGAAAATAAATCTCTCTCTTTCCGGTGTTAAATCCAAAGATTAAATTAATATCATTTGGCTCATTATTAACATGCTTTAAGTGCATGTTTGGTTTGTAGTATTAGATCGTAATGGAATGTGCAATGTACATAATTTTAGCTTTTTTTCTTATTTAGCACTGTGTAGTACTGTCCAATCCAAGGAATCAGAATATTTTTCCTGAGGGTAACGACATTGATTTTCTGCTCAGGCTTCGCCTTTCTGCAAAGTTGTACGTGAAGTACTTGTAGAGTTGGAGTTACCTCACCTACTTCACAGGTAAATTCCATCTGTCAATGCCGTAACTGCAGATCCCTACAAATGCATATCTACAGTAACTTCTATGCAACTCCACTTGTGTTATACATATGGAAAAAAAAACTTTGATCCTTTACTGAAGAACTACTTTATATCGTAACTATTTCACATGCTAGGACTTGAGAAAAATGAAGTCGGGACGCACATAAGAGATAAATGTAGAATTAAAAACGTATATGTATAATTCTCTCATTTTGAAGCTAAGAATTTAGATGAGGTGATCATACATTAGGGCAAGCATTGGAGTATTTGCAAGAAGTTTTAATGAATTAAAGTAGTAGTATTCTATAACTCGTAACTTCTCCTTTTTGGCAGAAATTGCAAATTAGAGTATGTAAATGCTAATTAGTAGAACGGTGCAAGCTATGTATATGTGTAGTGAGTATACATTTCCCTATGTCTCTGAGTGAATATCTTCTCTATTTTGTGTCGTTTCACTTGGTGGAGAAGAAGTGAAGGAAACTGAAGGTTTGACAGGAATTGTTAAAATTAAGCCTCCGTTAGTATACAAATTTATAAATGGTTTATAAATTATTAAATTCAAACATTAATTTCAACTACACATTCATAATTGATACTCATTATTATCCACATATTTTCGTGGGACCCAGTGCTATTCCTCTCTATAAACCATTTATAAATTTGCCAAACGGAAGCTAAACAAAGGAAATCATTAGAATTGGCCAAGTTCAAGTGAGAAATATCGTTGGTAGTTTATTCATGTAATTTGGCCAACTGGGTCACTATCTGGAAAAATCTTGTTCTAAAAATTTGGAAATCGAATTTCTGTTTTTCATATTTGAATAATTTCTAGAATGCATGAATTAAAATCAAAGAATTAGCTAATATTTTCTTTAAGCGCAGAAATACATTCATCCCAGTATTTATTTAATGAATTTCGCATTGCAGCTGTGCACGTGGCAGCCCAAAAAGACATATACTAAAACAGAAAGTAGGACATTTTCAGGTCGGTGTTTGTTTTCATGAAAAAATTTATATACATATATCAGATGTCCACCAATACGAGAAAACATGATCGTTCTAGCTAATGTTTGGCAGGTTCCTTATTTAGAAGATCCGAACACTGGAATCCAAATGTTTGAGAGTGCAGAAATCATTGAATATCTACACGCAACTTATGCTCTTTAACAGGCGAGGCTCTCTCTCGTTAAAATACTTGTTTCTAGATTATGCATAATGTATATGTACGTATGATTCTAGTTATGGAAATTTGCCTGTTGTATGAAGCAAGATACAATATTTATGAAAATCTCTTACAGAGAGAACTTTCTGGTGAGTAAGAAACATGTAGATGGTGTCGAACATCATTTGTATACGTAAATCATTTTAGTGAAAGTTGTATGATGGGCTGTTTTCATTGGCTGAAAATGATTGTCTTGTAAATCGCCTATATGATGGTTTATGCTTGTCTTATGAAGAGAACTTTGTGGTGCGTAAGAAACATGTAGATGATGTTGAACATTACTGGTATACGTAAATCATTTAGATAATTGCTTTATTAATAATATTTACTTTCTACTTAAATATTTTTAAATAAATTAACATTGTTTGAAGAATATATATATATATATAGATAGATAAACTTATGGTGAGCCTTAACGTTTGACTTAAGTTTAAAACCTGCAAACGAGTGTAATCACCGGTGCTTAACATGAGAAGAGTATTGGTACTTTGTAGATCATTTATGTATATTTAAAAGTATATATCAGTTAGCAGCATGTGAATTTTTTAGTAAATTACTGAATCAAATGAATAACTCACAACTTAGTTCAATTACGTTCTTTTATAAAACTCATCCTTCAGCAATATCATTGCCTTATTGTAGGTTTTTAAAAGCCCAGAACTATTAGGGGTGGGCATTTATTCACCCAAACCCAATATCACGGCAGCAAGTTTGCCATGATCAATCGGATACATTTGAATAATTGAATATTATTCTCGTTCCCCTACAACCTTCTGGCTTCTTGAGATCTCGCATGCACAGTCAATGCCGGAATTTGATGCTATTATGCTAGAATTAGATGTTATTTGGTAACAAATTCGAGGCGATTAAAGAAAGTGTTGAAATATATATTTGACGGTGTTTTTTTTTTTTCATTTCCTGATAAATCTTATGAATATAATTTGTATTGTTAGTTCACCGTCTTTAAAAAAGTTACATTGGAACCGATGGTAGGGTTCGAATTCGGTTTCAATAAGGATTTGAATGATTTTATTTATGAAATATCTAAAGTGTAATGGTTTGTTCCGAGTATTAAAATAGCCAAACTTAATTACTACTAACTCTTTAGCTACTCTTTTCTTGAAAAGAAATTTTTTCAACAAAAACAAATGAAAGCCGAATGGGGGTGGGGGGTTCATTAGTTAACTGCTTCAATTATGCTACTTGTACAAACGTGGTTTACAAAAATGTGTTGACAAAATAAAGTGCCAAGATTTAGGTCATTGATATCAAAAACTGTTTTTTAAATCATTCGTCAGGATGTTGTCAACATGTATTTTATAAACCACTTTTGTAAACCAATGAAGTATTTGTGCAAATATAAAATTGAAAAATGGGAAGTTTAAAAAGGTACAATCTCTTACACTGTTTAAGAAAATTGATAAGCATAAATTTACACGACCTATCTATAATTACACTATTCCATGCTCAAAAAATAAAATTAAAAGAAAAAGAAAAAAACTTGAGTCCGTATTCTCACCCGGATCCACGAGGGATACAGTTAATCAACTTGCCACATCATCCAACAATTCCTCTTTCAACTACCACGTATGACTTTTATGCGCCCACCGTAATCAACTTTCACCCGTGGAATCCACGCGCCGATCTAACTGCAACGACTTCGATATCGCCTGATTTAAATCCTCGGCAGTCCAAGACCCCGATCTCCGGCCCGACGAGAACCTTTTTACTCTTCCCAAACCAGGCGGCTCAGCCACCGGTTCATCACTTACTGGGATCTCGCGTAGTTTTACACTCACGCTCTTCCTTTGAGGCTCAACTGCCGTTACAGTCTCCTCCTCCACCACTCTTAGACTCCCCGATCGGACCGGCTTGTTATGGTCCTTCATGCACAAAATGACGCACATTAGCTTAGAATAGAACCCCATTTTTTGGTTCTCTCCACAGGTCCTTGTTTTCTCCGCCTGTTTTTCATACTTTTTCAACGAATTTGACCTCCTCCCACGCTTTGATCTAACTCTTCCCATGCAAGAAACCTTGGGCGAAGACGGCTCAACCACCGAGTCGGCCGTCTTCCCGACGGCCTCAGACCGTTTCGGAAACAGCCTTATATTAGTCGGTTTACAATACCTTCTCTTAGAATCAACATAAGTAGTTTTCTGTGTTTTGGGCAATCCAATAATCGATGCCTTGGATTTAAGATTAACCGGGATCCGTTGAGAACTTGCGTTCGAACTCGGGTTGATACTCGGGTTTAAGTTGGTGGAATTAGAGTTGCCTCTGATGGATTCTTTGTGCTCGTAAAATGCGTTGCGATCGAACCAATCATATTCTGCGTCCTTCGAAAGCCAGAAAGATTCCGGTGGATAGTCCGGCGCCGGCTGTACGTCAACGGAGTCTTCACCAGCATCTGGGATCTCTTCGTTTGCCAATGTTTCACAGATAATTGTCTTGTCATTTAGGTTTTCAAGATCAACTTGAGGCATCATAGAAGACTTTTAGAGAGAGAGAGAGAGGTGATGGTGGATTGGAAATTTAATGAGGACAGAAGGAAGATAAATCATCAGAAACTAGTTAAAACAAAATTTACATTTTCTAATTTTATTGGTAATTTTTGAAGGGAGATTCAACTGCTTGACTGGTGATTTCATCTTGTCAGTTTTTTTTTTTTTTTCCTTTTTGTACACACCTTTTTTTTTTACAAAAAGATATAGAGAGAAAAAGAAGGTTAAAAGGAATAATTATTTATCATGTTGAAAATAATACAAATGCAAAAGCATTCAAAAACTATGAATTACTTTGACTCGGAATTTTGAATCAGCAGTTTGTTTCAATGAAGATTTGATCATTTCTAAGTATAAAAGTTGATCAACATGTAATTAAAAAGTCGATATAAGTTATTTATCCCATTAAATATATAATTAAAATTAATTATTGACTTTAATTTAGATTTTTATCAACTTTTTAGTTAAATCAAATAGGGATTGATGAAAATCGAAAGCTTATTCGACTTATGTGTCGATCATTGTCCGTCACCTAAGCAAAAGAGTATTTGGTTTTTAAGAAATGAAATAAATTACCCTTATATATTATTTAACACCTTAAGTTTATAAATAATTAATGACATTTTTGTTTATTTTTAAAATTTATTTAATGATTTATAGTATTTTATTTTTCATACATTGTAACTAAGAAGTACGGTACGGAGTCACTACTGTACCATATTAATTATTTATTTATTTAAATAATTAATTATTACTTCTTGTCAATTAGTGTATACATGATGTGATTGTTAAACAGATTAATTGTTTATTCATCCAATAATTATCATTCTCTATTATGGTTCAATAATTTTAGATTGATTGAGTACCAAAAAATTAGTACAGCTAATTATTTGTCTATATTGTGCATGCCGATGTTTTGGTCAGGGCTGGACATTTAATCGCAGGCCGAACTAAACAGACCAGCTTGGGAGGGTTTGGGTCGGTTTTTGAGGACTTTGAGGTTCGGAAGTGGGTAAGTTCATGTTTTACCCATCGACCAGGTCTGATCCAACCTACAGGGATTGAAATTTTTAAGGGTTCGTTTGATAGCCAAAAGTGGAAATGAATTCCAATTTCATGTTAGTTGAAAAATAAAAACTCACCAATTCATAAGAATTCGTTTTCCATGATAACAAAGAAAATGCAGCTTAAAGTGGTTGTACATTGAAATTCGATTTCCATTTTCACGTTGCAATCAAACAGCCAAAGTGAAATTCTTTTTCCTTGAATATGACATTTTTCATAGAATTCGTTGTAATCAAACATAGCCTTAATATTTGAACCTAAATCAATTAAAAAAATGAAAATACAACAAATTTGAAAGCAGAAGTACACAATTTCAAACCCAAGACCCCTATCCCATCTTTATCTCTCCCTTGTCGTCTCCCTCTCCGATGAACTCTCTAATCTCTCCCAACCCCGATCACAATGAAAGGGGATTATCATTTACAATTAGGGATGGCAACGGGGCGGGGCGGGACGGGACGGGGTCAGGGATACCTCCCCCGCCCCGCAAAGCAATTCCCCGCCTCGTTCCCCGTTTAAGGCGGGGAGGGGGTCATTCCTCATTTACTCCACCGTTTAATTTTTTTTTTGTTTTTGATAATTTATTTTTATTGCCCCTCTTTCATTATATTTAGACAATTAATTTTATTTGTCATTTTTTATTAAAACTAATGAAATTTCAATTTTAATTAAAAAAAATAAAATAAAACGAGGCGGGGGGCTCGTTACCCATCCCCGTCCCAAACCCGCCTCGGGGA
>CAIGRP010101832.1:0-30719 GCA_903798385.1 Fraxinus cuspidata | reverse complement strand
TGACTAGCATGACCAAACCGTCTATCCCATAAAGAAGTTTCACTTTATTCAACTAAACATGCATGTAAAGTGACATTTTTCGAATCTATAGGAAAGCTTCTATTTCTCATTTGTAATGTCATTAACTCCTTTCCAGTTTCATCTAATACTTGTTGAAGTCTGAACAGCAATCACTCTATGCCTTTCACTTCCACAAAGTTACAATTTTCCACATTAACTCTGGATTTGNTTGTATGCTCCATTCAGTTCCACGAAAATGCTTGAGTCTGTACAATTCCCTAGAAAACAAGTTCTAGACAATTATTTTCTCTGAAATTCATTTTCTTTCTACCCATTTTCCACCCTTACTGTCAAACGCACCCTCAGGCTATTTGTTTTGCATTTCAGCACACAATTATAAGAAAAATACTGACGAAGAGTTATTTTCCTTTCTTTTCAAAAACTTTCTTGAGGATTCAAATCTACATAGATTTTGGGTTCAACGTAAAGACAAATTAAGCATTGGCAGCCACTTTTAGTTTAATGGTCTAGGTTGGACTAATATTCAACCTCAACAGTGGTAAGACATTCATCTTATATTTTCGCTTCAAGTATTTTGACTTTACATATGAGAGCATTGGTACTTTCCAGTAGCATGACTTGAGAAGATAAATATATTTATATAGTAATTACACATATTTTAAAATCAGTTTAATTGAAAATTATTTTACAACCATCATTCAAGTACCTGTACTTAGTCCAAATGGATTCCAACATATCCTGACTCGTTTCTGTTCTTGGAAAACAATTATATGCCAATTTATATACACAAACGCGATCCACAAACTCGTTGCAATCAACCTCTAGCTTCTTCTGTGGATCTGTTTGAGGACATATGGCTGGACCTCTACCTATTCATAAAATTAATGAACACTAAGGTAATGGAGACCATATATTTAACGAAAAAGAAACGAATCAGTCAAGTGAAGTAAATTAGCAAGTGCTGATTAGTGTTCTTACTTTTCTTCATGGATATTCCAAAGGATTAGAGGATGGAGAAACTATGACATTAGAAAAGATCCACATTTAGGACCTTACTGAGTTTATTTTCCGTACTAGATCAGAAGAAACTTTGTTAGCTCACTTAGCTGTGATCTTCAAATGAAAATTTTCACTAGCAAAACTGCTAGGCATTTGAGAAGAAAATAAATAAGATGTTGGTTGTTGTAGCATATTTGAATCGGTTCATTGGCAACTTATAGAAGAATGAATTCAAAAATGAAATATCTATATCTGGTTCAGTCAAATGAGATGTATGAAGACTAAGTTAGTAACCAAAGTTACGACTCAGTCGTAACATTAGTACAAACTAGAAAGACTAGACAATCTCCAATTACCAATATCAAGAAAATGAATAATTTATTTAATGGATCTTTCATTGATGATCAAGTTAATTTTATTTAGACTATAATTTTTTATAATCAATTATAGTTGTTGGGTCGGACTCTTAAATGAGTGAGGTGGTATAAACTAAAAGTTTATTAAAACGTTCTTTCCACTTTCATTTCTTCACTTTCTAAAGGGTTCTCAAATTGTAACTGTCTTCTCTACATCAATGAAATTTGAGAAGCATTTTCTTTATTTTTTTTTTTCGCTTTTCTTCATTAGATTTATTCTTGCCGTATACATCAGGCAATCTAAAAATTGTATACTATTTGTTTTACTCAGATTTTTATTTTCTTTTGAATTGATGTATGAATTGGTGAAGTACATATGAAAAGAATTATTTTGAGGATTAAATTAATCATGTTGAAGGCATTTAGAATGTGTTTGGCTAAGGTGATTGTTTTTGTCTCTAATCCGAGGCTCCACAAAAGTTGCCACGTGGAGGAACCCCGTGTCAAACGGACCCACGAGGCACGAAGTGGTAGAAAACTCTTAAAGACGACGTAACGGTGGCACACTAAAGGTCTTCGCTGCAGGGAAAGAACCGTTTGCCGATGCACGAGGGGCTCACTGACGAAGGAGTGTGTAAGCGTCGAGACTATTCCCATCATGGAGCCACCTCCAATGACTTGTCCGAGGTTCACAAGCTCTTCAAGATTCCGAGGTTGTCCAACACATTAGATACGAAGATCTCTTAGAAGTGACTGATGTAACACATGTAATAAAGTTTGACAGTATGCTAGCCTATTGTATAGGGCGGCTGAACTCTTATCAATGCATTTCTTGTATGAATAGCTAGTGATGTGAAGTCTTAGTGAGAGATGAGGCCACATGGTTCAGATCCAACGGTCACCACATCGGCTAAAATTGTATAAATAGGTCATCTTCGTAATTGAGAAGGAGGTTGGATGATTGATAAAGAAATTAACATTCATATATTCAAAGAAGACACTTGAACTCTTGAAGGATATATATTAACATTTCATCTATACTTCCACATATTCCTATTTTTTGTTACATAAATCAGTTTTGGTCTTTCTCCGGCAATCGTAGTTAGTGCGGTTGAATTCGTTCCACCCACCGGAGCTCGAACATATTTGTCTCTCGCCGCAAAGTACCTCCCATGTCATTTTCCTCCTTATTACTGCCAGTATTCCAGTATGAATGCGCCGGAATCATGCTTGACTTGGCGTAAGCGGGCCCGTCATCTGTTGACTCATTTTTGAGGATCAACAGATTGGCGGCATCTGTGGGAAGCTTAACAGCTAACCACGAAAACACATGAAAAAAAGCATTGACGAATGGAGAAAAGTTCGATTGAAAAATCGAAATCCTTGAAGAATGAAGGAAAATCTAGAAGAGCCTTAAAAGCGAAGAAAACTATTAGTGTCGAGTACATTGAAAAGATGAGTTATAGTGATGAAAACGAGCCTAGAAGGACAAGGGAATACCCTGAACAAGGGAAACCCTCACAAGTCGTTCCGGCTTCACGCCCCCATGCCTCACAACATGAAGACGTGGTGGATCAAGAGGTGGGGGGGAGAGTTGCAGCTGGGCTTACTAGGGAGATGGCCACAGTGGCAGCCAACGTGAGAAACATAACTCAGGAAAACTTGGCCATGCAAGAAATGTTGATGAACATGCAAGGACAGAGAGGATTTCATGTCTCCCACATGCTGTCCCAAGTGACAAATTCCCGGATCCCCAAGAATATAGCCAGGGCGAGGAGGAAGTCCAAAGTCAGATGGCAAGACACTCTCATGGTAGAATGGGGCCCCCACATCAATGCGAAGAACAGCAACCTATCCTTCAGGAGGAACCTCAGGTATGCCCCCCTAAAAACGGCGTGAAAGGAAAGCTCAGGCGAGAAGTGAAGCGATGCCATCCTAGCCACCTCTCCGAGCCCATCAAGGAGAGGAAGAAGACTCAGACGAGCCCCAGAGATCTTGTGACCATGATGATGATAACGACGACCATTCACCTTTCTCAGAGGCCATAAAGAATGCACCCATGCTAAACCATTTTACTCTCCCTAAAATTCCCAAGTATGATGGAAGAGGAGACCCAGTGAAGTACATCAATAGCTTCAAAACTCACATGAACTTGAAAGGAGCCATGCTAGCTATGAAATGTAGAGCCTTTCACTTAACTCTAAGTGGAGGGGCTGAAATATGGTGTTCAAGGTTACCAAAAGGAAGCATCCGCAGTTGGCCCGACCTTAAGAAGACATTCTTGAAGCGCTTCGCTATGAGCAAAGAAGGAGAAAAACCCATTCAGCGGTTGCAAGATATGCGACAGCAACAAGGTGAATTTCTAAAAAACTTTATGTCCCGCTTTACCGATGAGATGACTTATTGTGTGCAAGTTACGGATAGAGAGGCACTAACTGTCCTACAAGGAGGACTGGATATGAACTCCCTCATTTGGAGGGATGTGCAAAATAAAGACCTTGTCACCTATGACGTCCTCTTGGAAATTATAAGGCATGAGATCCTCAATGAAGAATTGAGAGATCATAGGAACAGAGCTACCCGGGTCTACCGCCTCCACAAATACAAAGAAGAAGAGGTCTCACATCACATTTAATGGACCATCAAGCACCGTTGAATCATGGGTAAGAATTAGGTGCAGCAACACTCAACACCGTACCCACATTGGCTTATGAGAAGGTCAGCCCCAGCACTGAGACATACCATAATTATCCAAGACACCCTTCTGTGGGGCGAGGAAGGGCTAAGGTGCCGAACCTAGAAATATGAATGAAGTACCTAATTATTGAGTGTATCATCAATCTCATGGTCATCAAACAGAGAATTGTTGGGATACCACAAGACATTCCCAGGCCCAGGATCGAGGGAGACGCCTTCAAAAGAATGCTCCATACAGGCCAAATCAGCTATCTAGGGCTAGCGAAAAACATCGATCCAATCACAGCAATCTTTCAAAAGAAAGAGAAAATGACATCGAAAGGCCTAGAGAGGGCCAAAGACAAAGATGAAGCCCTCCGTAAAATACTGAATCAGAGCCCATCAGAGAAATTGATACAATCATTAGAGGTCTCCATGTTGGGGAGGAGTCCAAGAACTCACAAAAGAACTAAGCAAGAGAAGTAAGCGACCCTCCCCATAACGAGCTACATAGTTGACCACTCCACAGCCGGGAAAACGATCTCACCAATCATTTTCACCCAGGAAGATATGGTGGGAGTGCATTACCCACATTGTCATACCCTTTTGATAAGGGCCGTTGTAGCCCGGAATGGCCTCAAAAGAATGTTGGTGGATAATGGGAGTTTGGCTAACATTATCTTCGGGACTACCTTCGATAAAATGACAGTCGATCACGAATTGACTCCTATGAACTCCCCCTTATATGGGTTTACTAGAGATAGTATCATCACAAGAGGTAAAATTACTCTAACAATAGAGCTGAGAACTGGGCCACTGATTGCCCGTCATTTCATGGAATTCCTAGTTGTTGATAACCGATCTACCTATCAGGAAGTACTTGGAAGACCCGCCCTGAAGGAGTTGTGGGCAGCTACCTCCATCCATCATCTATGCATGAAGTTCCCAGCCAGAAACTGCATTGCTATGGTTCGAGGAGACCAACGAGGAGCTAGGAATGCCACTCAAATTCCCTAAGAAGTGTGGAACCAAAGGTAGTTAATACCATCATTAATGATGCTATTATGGACGACCTTCTTGAACAAGAAAGTTCTCCTGAACAAGGGGAAGACGTTGTTATGATTGAGGTACCTGAAGAAGGAACGCTTGCTGAAGAAGCAGTCAGCCTAGAGGAATTGGACCCCCGAATAATTTATTGTGAACCTCAAACGGCACCTAGGGAAGAATTGGAGGCCTTTGCAATCGACCCTATGGATCCCTTTAAACATCTACAGGTAGGAAGTAACCTACCACCTGGAAGGAATGAGGAATTGAAAAACTTCCTACTCCAGAACTTTGATGTCTTTGCTTGGAAACATAGCGACATGATAGGCATTGATTCCAACATCAGTTGCCACTGCCTGAACATAGACCCCAAAGTCGTGGCACATAGGCAGAAAAGAAAAGCCCTCAATCCTGACAAATACGAGGCGTTGAAAGACGAGGTCAAAAAATTGATTGACAATGGGTTCATAAGAGGGTCTATCTATCCGAAGTGGATATCCAACCCAGTATTGGTAAAAAAGCCCAATGGGAAATGGAGGGTCTGCATAGATTTTTCAAATCTGAACCAGGCCTGTCGCAAAGACAGCTTCCCACTCCCCAAGATAGACCAATTGGTGGATTTGACCTCTGGACATAAGTTACTTAGCTTCATGGATGCCTACTCCGGATATAACCAAATCCCATGTTCCCAGCAGATGAGGAACATACCACTTTCATCACGGATAAAGGACTCTATTGTTACAAAGTCATGCCTTTTGGCTTGAAAAATGCAGGAGCCACATACCAAAGGTTTGTAAACAAAATGTTAAATGTTTGCCGATCTTATAGGAAGTACCATGAAAGTTTACGTAGATGATATGCTAGTGAAAAGTTTGAAAACGAATGATCATATAGCCCATTTGATGGAAACATTCCAAATTCTAAGAAAATATCGGATGAAACTTAACCCCTTAAAATGTGCTTTTGGAGTATCGTCAGGGAAGTTCTTAGGTTACATAGTTAACCAAAGGGGCATCGAGGCTAAGCCTGAAAAGGTAAAGGCTTTGATAGAAATGAGGTCCCCCCGAAAACTGAAAGAGGTGCAGAGCCTCATCGAAAGATTTGCAGCCCTAAACCGGTTCATTTCTAAAGAAACGGACAAATGCTTACCATTCTTCAAAGTTCTCAAAGGAGGAAAGAAGTTTCAATGGACAGAAGAAAGCGAATCTGCTTTGCAAGAGCTGAAGAGGCATATGGGACAGGCACCTCTACTCTCCAAATCGAAGATTCATGAAATATTGTACCTATACATGGCAGTAACTACTGAGGCACTCAACTCAATTCTCATAAGAGAGGAAAATGGTCATCAACTACCTATTTACTATGTCAGTAAGGCACTCATAGCAGCAGAGACGATGTATCCAAACTTGGAAAAGTTGGCATTTTCCTTGGTAACTGCTTCCAAGAAACTGAGACCCTATTTCCAAGCACACAACATCCATGTATTGACAAATTACCCCCTCAAGTAAGTACTACAAAAGCCTAACACTTCAGGGAGGCTATTCAAATGGGCTGTGGAACTTAGTGAGTTCGACTTTACTTTCAAACCTAGGGCAGCTATCGAAGGGCAAGCCCTTGTAGACTTTGTAGTTGAGTTCATCCCCATCCCAGAGGTAGAAGAGAAGATAGAACCCAAAGAACCTCAAACGTGAAACCTCTCGGTTGATGGATCCATAGGAGAGTCAGGATCTGGGGTCGGAATCATTTTGATCAGTCCGGAAGGACACAAGCTCTCTTCCACTTAAGGTTTAACTTAAGAGCCACAAATAATGCAGCTGAATACGAGGCCCTTATAGCTGACTTAAGAATGGAGAAAGAGATGTAGGTGAAGAAGCTCATTGTTAACAGCACCTCACAGTTAGTAGTCAGCTAGGTCCACGGTAACTTTTCAGCCAGGGACAAATCCATGGCAGCATACTCAGAATTGGTGATGAGTTTCATTCCTTCATTCGAAAAGTTTGAACTAGTACAGGTCCTTCGATCTAAAAATGTTCATGCTAATGTACTTACAAAGCTAGCCAGTAGCAAGAGTTCCGAACTATACATTGGAGTACCTATTGAGCATCTCTCCAGACCTTCCACTAATACGAGTGGGATGATGACTCAAATTGAGGAGACCCCTCCTTGGATGCAGCCTATCAGGGCCTATCTCAAGGATCAAACTCTTTCCCTGGACAAGGGAGAAGCTCAGAAGAAGAGCGGTGCACTTCGTCTTACAGGACGAAGTGCTATATAAATGTGGATTTTCATTACCTCGACTCTGGTTAATCGGATGAGAACATACCAATTATGTGCTCAGGGAAAACCATGAAGGAATCTATGGCAATCACTCAGGAGGATGGTCCTTAGCTAAAAAAAGTACTTAAGCAGGGATACTATTGGCCCACCTTGAAAAAGGATGAGCAACATTTCGTTCGTAGATGTGACAAGTGCCAACCTTTCGCTACGATTTAAAGGCAACCCTCAGAAGAGGTAAATGTAGTCTCTATTCCTTGGCCATTCGCCAAATGGGGAATCAACCTAATTGGGCCTCTCCCCAAGGGAAGAGGAAGTGATAACTTTGAGATAGTCACCATCGACAACTTCACGAAATGGGTGGAAGCCGAACCAATTGCCAAAATAACAAAAGCTAACACTTCCAAATTCCTATGTCCTATGGAAGAACATCATTTGTAGGTTCGAGATTCCGCATTCAATCATATCAGATAATGGTAAACGGTTCGATAATAAGAAGGTCAGGGACATGTGCGACGAGCTGGGGATCTGAAAACACTTTTCTTCCCCCCCATCATCCCCAAGCCAATGGGCAAGTCGAGGATGTCAATAAGACTATAAAGTACGTTGAAAAGGAAGTTGGATGCTTCTAAAGGAGCTTGGGTCGATGAACTGCCCCAAGTACTCTAGGCTATCAGAACCACTAGCTGAACATCGACTTGTCAGACCCCATTCTCAATGGTCTACGGAGCAGAGGCAATGAGCCATGTAGAAGTGGGTCTATCGTCTCCACGATGAATACATTTCAATGAAATAGCCAATAACGAAATGAGGAGATGCGAACTGGACCTCCTAGAAGAAAGAAGAAATGGATCACAAATGAAGATGGCTTTATATCAAAAAGAATGGCCAGATATTACAACTCGAAGGTGAAGAAGAGGTCATTCCGCATAAATGTGAGTATTCTTGTCCTCCAAAGAACACGGCTCAGGATCCCTGGGACCAAGTTGGGAAGATCCTTATCGCATATGTGAAGAAGTTTGACCTGGGACTTATATAATTGAAAACATGGATGGAAAGGTACAGCCTCATCCATGGAATGTAGAGCATCTGCGCAAATATTATCAATGATGACAGGCATCTTATGTATATTATCATAAAAACTCAATGAAGGTAGTTTTGTCTTTGAAACATACATCCCCATGAATGTGTTAAGGTTGGGAAGTTCCATTAAGAAATCGCTACCAAAATATGAAGTGGTGATCTTAACTTCAGTAGCACAACTTGACCTATCAACACTTGTGAAAAAGATACAAACTTAGTGATTGAATGAACCTGTTTATCAGTATGACCTTCCAAAGGATCGCGAGTTCAAACACAAGTAGTTATTTCATAAGTTAAACTTCGTCAGTTTCTAGCATGTTTTAAGATTATGATGTTATATGGGAGTCTAATATTGTCATTAAGTCGACTTAATGAAAGTTGATCTGAACCATAAAAAGTATAACGAAGGATGAAGCAGAGGCAGTGTAAAGTAAAACGAAAACAAGTATTAAGTAAAAATGATTCATTAAATGGAAAGTACATCGGAGGGCAGAAGCCATTACACTTGCTCAAAAAATTCATATCATAAAGAAGTGGGGGTTGAGGAGCTACAAAAGGAATTATAGCGTTGGGGGCCACCTCGTCGATGGCTTCGCCGTCTAGTTCAATCACTTGGGCCCCTTCCACCGGAGTTTGTGGTTCTCGCTCCTCGTCTTCCTCCTCCAGGAACTCAGCTCTAAGTTTAGAGGTGTTGACGTCCCTGTGATGCACCTCTATCCACTCAACAACCTCGGTATAAGCATAATTTCTCCAGTAAGCACCAAAACATTGATAAGCCTCAGTTAGATGAAAGTTGGCCATAAATTATTTTTCAGCCTCACGCGCACCACCTAGGACCATCTCCACCTCCTCCGTTAGGCTAGCCACCTGGGAGGTCAGCTCCCCCACCTTCCCTTTCAAAGTAGAGTTTTCCTGGTTGGCCTTCAAAGCCTCAATTGCCAACTTTTGATGGGCATTGGACGTCTCCACTCACTTTGTCAAAGAGGCCACCTCACTATGAGATAAGTGGACCTCTTTCTTCAGTTTTTCAATTTCCGCCAGGCATAAGCGAGTTTCGCAGATCCTTCCTCAGCATTTTTCCTCAAAGCTTCCACCTCAGCCTTTGCCTTGTTGGCAGCCTCCTCGGCTTGAGATGCCTTATCGGCAAAACCTCGATTTTTATTCTGAAGGTCCTTAAAGAGGGCCTCCACCTCTATAGCGACACCAAAAGATCGCCCCGTATGAGTAACCATTGTGGCCACGATGTCGACGGCGTCATTCTTCTCAACAAAGGTCTGCCACTTGTCCATCCAGTACTTATGAAATGTTGCGGTGCCAATTTGTATTTCTGGAGGAAGAAGGGCAAGGGTCTCGTCAGCAAGTTCATCATCACGCGTAGCCAGATGAACCTTTCCTCGGGGGACCTCTGAAGCAGAAGAGGCATTGGTGGACCTTGTCCTCTTAACAGGCTCCTGCCTCAAAGGCTCCACTGCAACAGGCATCTTCTGTCCCCTCGGGGTAGCAGTAACAGAAGCTGCCAACAGTTTCTCCCCCGCAGGGACGTCTGATCGAGGAGGAGGTAAGTCGTTTGAACTGCCTACCCCAGTAGTGGACACCCCTAACTTCCTCTTGGGTTCCTCAACCATCGCCTTTTTCCCCTTGTCAACCAGGGGTGGTTGTCCCTCCTCTTGAGAGGCAGCTTCCTTCCTGACCCCCTCTATTTTATCCCTCATCTGCTTTTCTCAAGCAGATGAGGACTTCATTCCCTTTCCAGAGGTGGATGTTACCGCCAGAATAGTGGCCATGTCAAGAGTATGGGGTTTTCTTTTGTTGAAAGTAACTGCAATAAAGGAGATGAATATCAGTAATGCATTTACAAACGTGATAAAACTGATAACATCGAGGTGTGTAGGTCTTACCCTCCTCGCCATCAACCCAAAATCATCAAAGTACCAGGTCGTTTGAATTAAACGAGCAAAGTCCCGAATAGTTGACAACTTTTTGTAAACTTCAGAAAGTGTGTCCCAATCGCACTCAGTAAACTCGAATCATTCAACCGATCCTGCAACACAAACATAAAAAGGATAAGTATCAAATCTCGTCAGTTTGAAAGATTAAACAAATAAGAAATGCACTCACTAGCATCGAAATATGAGGTAGGAACTTTAACGTGGGGAACAAGATCACCCTCACACTCCTGCTACTTCCCCCTAACCCAGAACCAGGTCTGCTTCCATCCCTTTATGGAGGTCGGCAAACCAAGGACGAAGGGGGAATGAGACCCCCAAGGACATAGTGAATACCACCCCTTGGAATTTCCTTTCCCTAAAGACCTGGGCTGGTAAATGGTTTGGAAGACATGCAAAGGCATGTTTTCACCCAACGAGGCCTCCTTCCATAGAAAGTAGGAGCCTACCAGTTGGGCCCAAGCATTCGGAACAAACTGGGTCAGAGCCAACACATAAAGCCTAAGAATTGTCCTAAAGAAAGGATGGATGGGTAAGCGAATGCCAGTTTTCAACAAATACTCACTAATGGCGATGTAGTCAGGCCTAGGATAATAGGCTCGCTCATTAGAAGAAGGGAAAAGTAGTTCTATGTCGAAAGGAATCCTATACTTCTCCCTAAGATTGGCCAGGTAGGTAGGGTTTACGGAAGAATGGATCTTAGCGGCCCCCCAGGCTGTCCCATCGAGGCCCGACACAGAGGTACCTCGTCCAGACTCGACGACCCTAACAAGGTCGGCAGTATCTATAATTTCTACCCCCATATCAGTCACCAACCTACAAATGTCCACTTCCCCCACAACAGAAGTTGAAGAAGCCATTATACACAATTGCTTTGAGTATGAGAAATAAGAAAAACAAATTCTTACAAGTTAAAAGGAGGCGACGATACTTACTATCTTTTTTCTTACAAAAGACTTGAGAAGAAAAGATCGTTAAAAAATTCTGGAAAAATGAGAAGTAAAGGGAATTTGGAAAAAAAGACTTGAAGAGAAGGGAAGTGAAGATTCGTCCAAAAGTAGAAAAGAGAATCCCTCTGAGATATACACCCCTTTTATAGGCAGGCACGCTAGATCTCAATCGTTGGATTTGTATTCGGCCCATCTAACCGTACGTTCTGGGGCTTAAATCTAAGCCATTCATTCCATTTAATTCTTCGTATTCAGCGATGTGGATCTTAACGTGAGAAGCACGTCCCATTCCGCTCTTGGAAGTTGTACAAAATGTAGGGGACAACCATCATTATACATTAAATGTGGCAATCGTTGCATGTATGGAAAGTTGCACCATCTCAGCTGTCTTTCTGGGAATATGCCACGACATCAAATCATTGAGGCGCTATGATTAAAAGTGCCTCTTGACTCTCCAAGGCAGACAAATAATAAAATCCTTCGTTATTATCGAGATCATGTGGACCTGTAGACATCAGATCATTTCATACGCTCCTAATGCTTAAGGACATCGGACATATGGATAGATACCTCGGCATGTAGAAGCACTTTGGAGAGAAAATACTAAATGAACTACTTCGGATTGAGTACTCGCACAAACCAGACATGCTTCGCTTACTTATCAATTAGAAAAAAGTATAACTTCTCTTTTTCCTTTACACACGAAGTCTATGCATTACATAAATAAACATGCATTGACTTGGGGGACTTCTGTTACGTCTCTAATCTGAGGCTCCATAAATGTTGACACGTGGATGAACCCTGTGTCAAACGGACCCATAAGGCACGACGTGGCAGAAAACTCTTACAGACGATGTAAGGGTGGCACACTGAAGGTCTTCTCTGCAATGCCGAGGTACTCGAGGGAAAGAACCGTTTGCCGAGACACGAGGGGCACACTGACGAATGAGTGTGTAAGCGTCGAGACTATTCCCTTCATAGAGCCACCTCCAATAACTTGTTCGAGGTTCTCAAGCTCATTTGATATTCAAGATGCCGAGATTGTCCAACACATTAGATACGGAGATCTCTTAGAAGTGACTGATGTAACACCTGTAATAAAGTTTGACAGTATGTCAGCCTATTGTATAGGGCGGCTGTACTATTATCAATGAATTTATTGTATAAATAGACAGTGATGTGAAATCTTAGTGAGGGAGATGAGGCCATCAACGGTCACCACGTCGGCCAAAATTGTATAAATAGGTCATCTTTGTAACTGAGAAGGAGGTTGGATGATTGATAAAGAAATTAACATTCATATATTCACAGAAGACACTTGAACTCTTGAAGGAAATATATTAACATTTCATCTATCCTTCCACATATTCCTATTTTTTGTTATATAAATCAGTTTTGGTCTTTCTCCGGCAATCGTCGTTAGTGCGGTTGCATTCATTCCACCCGCCAGAGCTCGAACATATTTGTCTCTCGCTGCAAAATACCTCCCGCGTCCTTTTCCTCTTTATTATCGCCAGTATTCCGGTAAGAACGTGCCGGAATCGTGCTTGACTTGTCATGGGCCCAGCATCTGTTGGCTCATTTTTGGGGATCAACAGTGATAATTAAATAAGTTTCATAAGAGATAAAACCATAACGGACATATGTGAGTTAAAACAACCAAAAGTTGTTAATAAAAATAGGATTAACCCCTTTTTCATCTCCAAAATCCCCTAAAAATGAAAAGCCTAATGGCAAAGATATTTCAGTCGCCAAAACATCTACATTATAAGCCCATGTTTGTCTCCCATTCTTTCAAAACTATTTTTCACTACATATTCACACAATAAGATATACTTCACGTAAACCCAAAACTTTTTCCTACGTTTTAACTACACGTTCTCCAAAAATTCACTATTCTAAACATTTTTTTTTTCAAAAACAATGGCCACCAAATAGGGGCTAAAATGGAGCATAGTTTTAGAATAACATAATCTGAATATAAAACTACAAAATATGAACTTAAACAATAACGAGGCATATACAAGTATATCATGACCAAAAAAAGTTATCATATTATCTTGTCGTCAGCACGAAATCTTCAGCTTCTTTACTCAAAACATCTTATAGAAGATAGAATAGAATCCAATATAGGTGGAAAGCTCAGTGATATCTTAGATGAATGTGAAACTTGGAGAGCTTATGTCATTAAAGGGTTTCCCAAAAAGGGGGTAATTTGTTGCTCATTCAAATGATAAGCACAGCTGCTCAACTTACGCTTGGGCCTTCTTGTACTGTCAACGTTCTCAGGAGAGGTTACTGAGGCATCCCACTTGCGATACATAGGCCTAATATGAAATTGTGAGACCACAAAGTCATAAAAACGTTCCAAAAAAGGGTGTAATTCCATATTCAACGAAATGAGTTGTAGCTGAGGTAATCATCAAATTGAGGGCGACAAGATGGTTTAGTAATTAAATATGTTATCACTTCAATTAAATAAAGATAAAACAAAAGAATAAAATAACTTATGATGTTGAATATAATGACAAACAAAAGAAAACTAAAGATGATAAGAACTTCTAGATTCCAAAATATGTTCCTTTGGAAACATATTAATTTGATATTTCTAGGTTTTAGACATGAATCTGATAAAATATACACACAAAGAGGAAAAACAGTCATACATTCAAAAATGAAGTTGCATGGCAGGTTATATAGCCATTCTTTTTGTACATTTTATAAGTGTTTTTCCACCGACTATTCTACCTACTACAACTCAACATTACCTTGACAGATTTCAACTTGAAGCAAGTTCATTCTTACTTAAGTTACACTTCATAATATAGACTATAATTGAGTACAAAATACATAGGATAAGTCAAAGCAAAAAAAATTCCTTAGATGATAACAAAAGTGTCACACGGTTCATCACTCCTCCTTGATACTTTTATTGGAATCACCAAGACATTCTCTTAATAATTCAAATCTTTCTTTAGGCAAAGTTTTTGGGAAAATGTCAGCCACTTGTTCCTTAGAACTGCAATGCTTCAATTCTACCTCCTTCCTTTCTTGAGCTTCCCTAATGAAATGGTACTTGATCTTTATGTGTTTAGTCCTCCCATGAAACACTGAATTTTTCACTATAGCTATAGCAGATTGATTGTCACAAAGAATGGTTGTTGCTTCAGGTTGTTAATGCCTCATATCGTTCATCATTTTCCTCAACCAGATGGAATTCTTTTAAATGGTACTGAATGTTTATTGCCTTCAAGTGGAATAAATGGATTCCTAGTTGAAGTTACATGATTTCCACTATATTCTCTTGTTCCAATTTCAACTAAAATATCATTTCCTTTAAATTCATGACAAATAATTCTAGTCCCTTGCACAACCCTTCTGAATGATTAATATTTCTAAGCAACATAACGAGACAATTCTTTTTCAGTATAAGTTCATGTGGAGAGATACCATTTGAAAAACTATTTAAAAAATCCTCATGAAAAAATTCTTTAGTCTTATGAACCACTTCATCAAAACTCAATTATGTAAATATCCTGGAATTTCTTTGACTAACATATTTGTTAGGTCCAAATTTATAATTAGCAATTTTCAAATTTACAATCAGCAATTTCCTTATTCAAAATCATGTTTTAGTTGAATTGTATTAGGAGTTTATTGAGTTGTAATCAAAGTCAAAATAGGAGTTGTTGAGTCTTAGTTATAGTAAAAATAGTTTGGGGATGATAAGTCCAAAAAGAAATCAAAGAAATATAAGATCAAATCGAGATTCAGACTTCAAGAAGTAGAGATCAAATTGGACTCAGCACAGCCCGTTGGTCACCCACGGCGCTCAAACAGTGAAAATGTCGCTCGCTTGGTGCGAGCCCGATGCTCGAGTGGCGGAGTCACCACTCTCTTGGCGCCCATCAAAGCTTGAGCGGCGTATATATTCACCAAAATCATGTTTCAATTTTAATAGCTTTTTCCTATCCTATTTCATCCCCAATACTATTCATTATATATACCCAACCTATGAAACGTCCAAAGGCGGGTTGAATCATTATTTTGTCTTAGAAATCTCATTGTTGAAAATCATAAACACATTATATTGATTGTATCAATTCATCCCCCAAAATCATTAGTTGTATATTTGATCCCATATATTGATCCTTTATTAGTAGAGCCTTGTTGTAAGTCAAAAGTTTGTTCTTTGAAAGCCAAAAACATATTCCTATCAATCTTGCATCAGCCCCCAGATCAAAATATCTAAAAGATTTAATACCAAAACAAAACCCTACATTAGCCTTCAGAGTTATGAAGTTTGGGAGAAGAGGGGCTTGGAGTTCCGATACTTGAGAACGAGGTTCATTCTTGTTGATCGACATGGAGAAAAAAGTGTCCCGAATTTCTAGTACGTGTGGGAGTGCACAACCGAAGGAGTTCATCGTTGATTTACAAGTTATGTGCCTAGAGTCAGTTAAGGTTTAGTAGTGTCTATAATAATTGTAAGTAAATTTTTCTAGTAAATTTTACTTGCAAGTTTGCACGGTGGTTTCTTATCCGGTTAGGGAGTTTCATGATCAATTTCAATGTTTATTATTTACTTTATATTTTTTATTTAATTGATTAACATAGGTTTAATTGAATTAATTAACATTAATCATCTAGAAATCAATTAATAAGTGACTTCTACTTTTAATTGCTTAATTTCGCATTTTGGGTCTAAATAACAATAATTTCCAACAAGTAGTTTTAGCATAGTACATACTTAGGGAATTTTAATCTTTCAATTGGTATAAGAGCTTAACTTTGATCCTCGCCCCAATATTTTATCTATATTAGTCAATCACTTTTCATTCATCCTTATTTTGACGGTAGCAATTATGCTTACTAAAAAATTAGGATGAGAGCTTTTTGAAATCTATGGATGAGAGAGTTTGGATTAATACACAAAAAGATTGGATTGTCCCAGCTACATCTGTTGTAAATGTAGTTACCCCCACAAAGGTTTCCACTTAGTTTAAGAATGATTGAGATAGGTCTACATGCCATATTTATGACTATCTCTCCTCAAGAATCCTGAAGAGTTTAGAAGAGTGTCCATGTATGAAACTGCTAAGGAAGCTTGGGATACATTTGAAACCACAGACGAGAGAACTAAAACTGTATAAAATTCTAAACTCCAAATGTTGACTTCTAAGTTTGAAGAAATTAGGATGAAAGATGATTTAGACCTAAGGTTACTTATATTGAGGAAAGCAACAACTTAGATGCAATTAAGATTGAAGAACTTGTAGGATCTCTCCAAACCTATGAACTTATCATACCTAAGTCTAAGAAGGACAAAATCTTTAGCCTTCAAAACTGTTAGAGAAGCAGATAGTGGAACCACTAATGATGACGAACTTATGGATGAGAACTTGCCTAAATTGCTAAGAAATTTAAGAAAGGAAAGTAAAAGACCTTTTGAAAAATTTAAAGGTGAATCTAGTACATTTAGGAAAGATAAAAAGAAGAAGAATGACGCTAGAGATATCTGAAAAAGTGTCTGTGAGGTGTCATGAGTGCCAGGGTTTTAGTCATGTGAAATTTGAGTTCCCAAATTATAAGAAAACCCTAGAAAAAGCTATGAATGTCACACACTCACAGATAACAAGTTAAAATAATTATATTCATCATACTATTCAAATTATCTCCATAGGTGTGAAAATTGGTACACACAATACTAATTATTTCTTTCAAATAATTTAAACTCAACTTCAAAATCTATCATGATATCTGATGGAAGCTTAATCATGTGGCATATATGTTCTTTTTCAATTCCATTTTCAATCTTTAGTAAAAGTTCACAAACAAAGGATCCATTCTAGCTCTCATATTCCAGATTAATAGTATTTGGGTAAAATATTGCTACAAATATGAAAATACTAGACTTGACTTCATTATATTATGTTTTGTTCTTTTCTATACTACTAGTAAAATTTGTCGAAAATCTCCCCCGCACACAAACTTTACCACCAAATGGTAATTCACATTCATTAATATCTCTTAAAATTTTATCTAAAACTTCAAAAGCATATTTATTAACCATTTGTGCTTCATCCCACACAATTAGCTTCATTATTTTTTAAAGTTGACCAAATGCAAATTGTCTACTTACTGAGCATTACATATCAGAACTTGCTTGAAGTGGAATTTTAAATCGCGAATGAAGAGTTCACCCAGCTGGCAATAAAGAAGATGCTGCTCTGATGACACTGTTTCTAACGCAATAAGCTCTCGAGATCGTATTGTAGCAGGTAATGCCTTGTATAAAATACATTTTACCAGTACCTCCTTGACCATTAATAAAAGAAAGTCCATTCTTATCATTTAAAATAATATTATAAGCAATTTGTTGTTAATTTATTTAAACTCTTAGTAAAATGCATGTCGGACTCAACATTAATATTAGAGTTTCTTCATCAATCATGTTTGCTAACACATCATCATCATCTACAGTAATTTCAAAATCTACTAAGCAAAAGTCATTTACATTTTTACCAAAAACTTCTAAGAAAGAATTTATACAATGTAAAACTTTAATTTCAGCATTTTGAATATAAATAATCTTCTATCATGAACACCTTAAATTTAACCCTCAAACTTTTGTGATTTGTAGGGTTACATAAAATTAACATAGTAGCAAAGAGACAACGCAAGGATACATGCATTGATAAGAAATCGTCTTAGTTAAACACATCTCACAATAATTATTCCCACTTAGTAGACCATGTCAAAATATTACTTCACGATAAGTGGATACAACAATGCCATTAACATTTTTTAAGTCTTGAAAAGACTTTGGCCCTTTAATATAATTTAGTAAAACTCTTAAAAAGTATCTCTCGCCCTTAGATGGACTAGCAATAACTATTCTATCCATAACAATTTGTTTCTTTCTAGGGCCCCAAACTGGCAGATACGTATTCCGTACGAAATAAGTAGGAAAATCTTTGAAAAGTAAAGTATGTGCCTTTTCATTTGAAATATTTATTTTAAATAAATTCATCGTCGTCAAATAGAGCCTTTATTTATAACTTCTGGTATATCATCTATTTCATTGTATGTGACCAATTGAGAATCTTTAATAGGTAACTGTAGAGAAACCAGAGCATGAGATATGTCGAATAAATCAAAACTAAAAATCCTCAACATAGTTTCTAACGGAGCTATCTATCTTGCATTTTGATAAATCGAAATGTTCCTTTGTTTCTCTATGTTAACATGATCACGTCCCTTATATACATACTTGTATAAGTATTTCACATCTTTAACCGAAGAACATATTCTACGTTAATGTGACAATCATATTTAGCTAAAATATATGAATTATATGGTACAACCCATCTATTGTCTAGCATACATTCTCTTACTTTAACAATTACAACGTCCTTACGAAGTATGTAAAACATATTCTTTTGGATATTTATTTTTACAAGTATGACTGTTCTCCATGCAAACATTTGAAGGATTTAAATTTCCAAAAGGACCATGCATTATGTGTTTTAGTACATTAGCATGTAGATGAGGATATTTCTTTTGATATGGTATTTCACAAGAAGCAATTTGCCAACTTGCATAGAGTTAGTAATGTTAAAACTCGGTTTAAATATCAAAAGGAAATGAACATGAGATAGACATCTTTTCTGGAATTCAATTACATAAACATGTGTAGCTATAAGCCCTGGAATTTCTCTCTTCAATAAATATGTTTTCAGTTCTTCAAGCTTTGCTCAAAATATTTGCACTAACAGATCTAGCCCATTTTGTATTCATCATTATGTCTTAATTCTTGTTTATTTTTAGGTCAATTTAGATTGCATGTCATTGTTAATATCAGGTTTTCCATATCTCTGAACTAAAAACATTGTATCCATATACATTTTAGTCAGATTTTTAGGACCTCCAATAAACCCTACAAGCAACACCAATGATTTTCCAATTTTATAACCTCTATTATCACCATTTTGTATACAGTCTACAATTTCATGGTAAATTTCAGCTCTTATAGCGTTTTGATTATTGGGAAAATAATCCAATCTAGTTTCAATTTTAACATGCATATATACTACATACTATTGTAAAAGTATGCCTGTATGAAGAAGCATAAACTTATCTATGACATGAGTCAATATAGATTTATCTTTAAGATATATATTAACTTTCTCAAAGTCGATTCATAGAACTTGTCCGAATTATTTAGCCTATTACAAATTTTATTTTCAATATCATAGAAGTACAATTGTAAATATTTGGGATTCCAATCAACTAGTATAAGTGGATTTATAAAATGGTAGACCGGTCCTTAAACTCTGAAGGTATATATACCTTTATTATTCCTACACAATTTTTCATCTTACTTAATACCAAATGAAATGAATGTAAAATGGTTGTTATGACTACAAGCAACTTTTTTTAAAAGCAATTGCCTCATCTGAATCACAAGTAATTAAGTCATACAATTCAAGAGACAACAACAAAAACCCTTACTCTCTCCATGAAACTTTTTTGCACCTTACAAATTGTACAAGATGGAAGAACATAGATTGAACAAGAATATTACGTAGATCAATTCTTTCAGAGTGATGTAAAATGACAGGAACGTCTGATATACATTGATATTGCATATTCGCATTTTCAGATTCATTTTCAATACTAGAACTTCCATTAACAAAAAAAATCCTTCTGTAATTCAATATATTGATCAGGAAGACCTAAAAACATAAAAGTAATATGAGACTGGTAAAAGATAGCATATTTGCCAACATTGGATTTATACACAATTTTAATAATAAAACCCTAAAAGAAAGTATAAAATAACATTAACACAAAAATAAATAAATTTATGTAAAAAATAAGAGCATTACAGAATTTAAGCAAACATATTGTAAATTTCGGACGGCACCTAGTTCTTCTTTGTGATAGCTGTGTAGAACTTGTAGATGTTTCATAAATACCAAATATCGTGCGGAAAAAATTAAGAAAACAAATATATAAAAAATCAATAAAATAAATAATGTCCTGCATGCAAGAAAAAATAAACCACATTTTCATCTACAAAATCATACACATAACCCTTTTACGCAACTTGTCCTTTTTAATCTGTGGCTGAATTATCAGTTCAGCATTGTGCAGTTGTGTAGACAATTGCTTCCTTTTTGAACGGCGCGTCTACTCTTAAACCAATTATAAACATTTATTTCACAAGTTTGGCTATGTAATGATAATTCAGAGACTATTTGTATGATTTTTGACTTGCTTGGAGTTGTATTCCCTTGATCAAATATAGATTCAAGAATCTGGAACTGTGCAGATTTAAGCATCCAACATTGTCTTCCCATAATTTTATAACCACCAAATATGACTAATATTTGACAGTATAGATTTCCCAATCGACTGTTTCAGAACAAACTACAACTAACATAAAGCAAGTACATATATTAACTCATAATTGAAAACAGCAAAAAATTTCAAACGAAAATACTAGAAGGTATTCTATCAATCTATTACATCAATAATAAGCAATTCTAACAGCAATAGTAAAATTGTATAATTAGAATGAACGATTTTGATATCATGTTTTCAAACGAAAATACGAAGAGTTTTGATGTTCTGATTAGCAAAGGGAAAAATCTTAGTATAAAGCTATGATCAGCTTATATCTCAAAATCTTGATCCTTGTTTTATGAATAAATTTCCTTCATCAAATCATCTTGGTAATAAGCCATTAATGAAGACTCGGAAAGACCTTCAATTTTTACTATCAAACAACGCAAGCTAAAGAGTGCATCTTTTGACGAGAAATTGTTCACCATTTTGGATTAACAAGCAAAAACCATACAACAAATGGCATATTCAGAGTTTCAGGTGGTCTGCTGAATGTCTGGTAGTAAGAAATTTAGACCCTAGGTTAGCAAAAAAGGAATAAAACTCCATTAACACCGGAAATAAGTAACAAAACTTCACACTAAAAAAAGGGTTTTAAGCACTAAAATAAAATAAAATTTGTACAAGAATTTGCAAAGTTTTAATGTACAAAAAAAATACGTTTTTCCTAAGACAAAAATGTAAATCGTCTATAGAAAACAAAAATAACATCCAAGTAAAAAATTATTACAAAACAAAATAGACTCACCTTTCAAAAAAAATTAGCCAGCGGAACACTTGAACCACTAAATGATCGACAATAATCTGGAAGAGAAATAACACATATCAGATTTAATGAGACAAAGAAAACAATAAAATACGAAGAAGGACAACCTAAAAAGAAAAAGAAAAAACTAAGCTCACCTGTGTAAAAATTAAGTCACAACAATACTAAAATCCTAAATCTTGAGCTCTAACCTCGAATAGAACTAACACAAATCACAGAGAACAAAATAACACGTTGGAACCCTAACTCTTAGACTAACAAATAACATCTTCAAGCACTAAAGCTTGAACTCACACAAAACAAAAGAACAGCTTCAAAGCCTAAATCTTCAGCACAAATATAGAAAACCCAAAACAAATTTCGAACTTTCACCACTTTTAACAACAAAAAAACACCTTCGAAGACTAAAGTTTAACCTCACGAACAACAAAATAACAGTTTAAGGGAAATCTTCAGCTCAAATATAAAACAACAGAAGAAAATAACCACTTTCATGAACTTCGAAGATAGAGAAATCGGCAGAGAACGCGATAATTTTCAGGCACAGAAATTGAATACAAGGAAAGACAATAAATAAATTACTTTTCACAGCGGTAAAAACGGCATCGTCTTTGCACATATGAAGGTAAAACGTCTCCTTCTCACAGGGGAATTGAAAGGAAATTGATCCTTGACAGGTTGAACGAAAAAGAATCAGGACTTCCATCCACCGTTGGAATTCCTATACTTAGGAATATGCAAAGGAACTCTAGCGGTAAAGTACACTAAGGCATTATATTGAGGTAGACTATGCAACTTAAAGACACACCTAAAGAGGTCGATGGAGGGTACAATCCTCTTACTAAGGTATATGTATAAGAAATATAGTGCTTTCCTCCATGCATTGGGATTTATTTTATTATGAGTGAAATGAAATTCATTGCATACGGAGATGAAGAAAGGGTGGAGAAGAAACTTCAACCCGCCATCCATACAATCTTTATATATCGAGATTTCGTAATGGTTAGACTTGGGAAGCTCTTCTTTGGATTAGGGGCTTTATATACGTAATCATCAACACGAGTATATCTATCTAGCAATTGATTCAACATGGTTGAAGAATTATAAGGGCTAGGTCCCTTTGGAATGTCAAGAATTACCACTCTACACGTCAAATCCCTCTCGAATTCAAAGTATTGATTAGGAGATTTAGAAGAATTGATATGAATTTTGGGAGAACAAGATGAAGGACATGGAAATCCTTAAGACAAGTCGTACGATCGACCACCTGGGGGGTCGATCAACCGTCCATGGTGTAACTCCCCAAATTCTAATGACACGGAGAGTTACCAAACACGAGTCCTTTCAGGTTGATCTCCAAATACAAAATTAATAAATTTTTTTAAATTAGAATTTATTTAGTAACTTTTTTTATACTTAGGAAAATTACAGAACAAAATAACGTGGAATGAGTTAAAAAAAAAACAGCAATCTGAAATATTTTTCTCCGTTTGTGCAGTGAATTTGCAAAAAAATATTTGATCTAGCAAACTTTGACGAAAATTTATGAAGTTTTAGACAGTATAAAACTTATATAAGTACAACATGTAAAAATTCGGGATCTCGATGGTAACATTTGAAGCACGAAATTATTTTTTGAATGGGCCGATCTATAATGTAACACCCCGAAAATTTTATAGAATAGAATTTATTTATTTACATGCCATATTTTTATTATTTTGAAAAGTTGAAGGATTAAAGTGATATATGTATTTAACTTCAAATTTTGGACTAAATAGTTAGATATTGTTAAAACAACGAAAAGTATATCAATATGGGTCTCGTCGGATAGCCCTTATTTAATCATGTAAATTAGGCTCGGGAAAAAAATAATTTGGATAAGTTAGTCTCAAGATATTGAAGTTCAAAGATATTGTAATTTATTTATTTATTTATTTTTAAATCAAATTGAATTCGGATAGGGATGACCACGTGTATATAAGGAAGAGATGTGAGATAATTTTTTTATTGATTATAATTCTATTTGAAGTCAAAAGTTGTCATCACTATCACGTATTGGGATTGGAATCACATTTTTATTGTGATGGATTTTATGTACACTTGTCATACTTTGATTTGTTTGCTAAAAAATTAATTCTTATCCAATTTGATAAATACAATTTTTCCATCCATATTGTACCATGACTCAACCACTATATTTTTTACTATAAATAGGGTACAATTGTCCCACAATTCACCATCAAAGAATTTTACACTACAGCTTTCATATAAAGCAGCTGTAAAATTTCTAGTAGATTTTTTTCAAAAACTCATTTTGATCAATAAAGGTACGATACTTTTGTGGAAGTAGTTAGTTTCTTTATACTTTTATATTCAATAATATATGCATGAATTATCAATGAACCTTCGGGTTCTTTATTAAAAGATATGAAATCCTACGAGAATCTAATATGACCTAAGATGAGTATGTCGTTTGGTCACCAATGTACTCCATAAGAGAATAGTGGTATGAAGTGTTTATTTTATTGTATATAATTGTGAATGAAAACTGCACGTATCTTACTGGTGTATCTTACTGGGTATTTTTTTAAATACTCACTCTTATAATATTTTTATAAGTTAGTTCGGGTCAATTGGAACATTGGCGAAATGGCGAATGCAACTGCTAAGAGGAATCAAAGAGATAAAACATTAAATTTTTTTTTTTTTACTTTTTAATTATTGGCCAGTTTTATTTGTTCAAAAACAGTTATTTAGTTTGTGGTTATGTTTTCATGTTTGAAATTATGAATATTCCAATTATTTTTATTTAAAGAGTATTATTTTTTCGTTCTGCAAAAAAAATTGAATTTTTTGTAACATTCCAGCATTTGTAAAATTTTGGGGCGTTACATAAAATCTCGTATCTGACGTCACAGCTTACTAAAAATGCTATAATAAATTCTACGAAACTCGGATCGATCTATTTTCAGTTGCATATGATAACTCACACTACTACAAAAACAGCTTTTTGCAACGTTTAAAAAACGTTGCCAAAAACTTTTTGCAACGTTTGAACGTATGTTGCAAACCTCGATTTTGTCGTAGAGTAGAAGGATACGACAACTTGTTTGAAATTTGCAAATAACATTTTGCAACGTTTTTGGAATATTGCAAATAACCTTTTGCAACTTTTTTTGAATGTTGCTAATAACTTTTTTGTATTATTTTTTGAATGTTACTAGTAACCCATTTGCAACGTTTTTTGAGTGTTGCTAATAATTCTTTTGCAACGTCTTTTGATCGTTGCCTTTTTTTTTTTGCAATTTATGTAAATTGACTAGCAAAATTGAAAATACTCCTTTTCAACAAATTTTGAAATTGCATAAAAATTGATAATTTCATTACAAATTTTGAATCCATACACAACATTAATATGTGATACAACACCACCTAAATAAAAAGGAGTTTCAAAATGAAATAAAATTTTGGACAAACAAAAGCAGCTATGGAGATGTTGCCCTGAGAACTTCACAGCATTCCCTACTATATTTAAAAAAACTTGCATTAGCCACTTCTCATCACCAAGGGCATACTCTGGCAAATCTGAAGACAAACAATGTAATGGACAACTTGTTCACAGATGCTATAGGCTTTATCAACTTAAAAGCCTGCAAAAAGAAGCAGAGTTAGCCAAATATATCAAGCAGAGTAACCAAAGTAAACTATAATTTGTTCCACATTCAAACAGTGATTTAAAACAAATAATCACCAACAAATATTGTATAATCCTACCTCCCTAAAGAGAGGATAAAGTGTAAAAGATCCCATATCGAGTAAAAGGCTACCATCTTCAAGCTTTAAAAGATCTAAAACATCATTGATAAGTGCAGCCAAATGGCTGCTGCTCTTGAGGGTTGTTTCAACCATCCGACACTGCTCAGGCATTAGCTCAATTTCTTGTAATAACGATGAAAGTACGATGATGGCATGTACGGGAGTTCTCATTTCATGATTCATAACAGCCAAGAAATCATTACAAGCACGAACAACTGACTCTGCTTCTCTTCTTGAGATATCAAGAGCAACATTCTACTGCATAAGAAGTTCCCTTGCCCTCATACTCTTCCAGAATTGCAGCATGTGAAGGAGCAACAGCCACCTAATTCAATAATAAATATAACAAATAAGAAACTTTGTGCATTAGTTAACTTTAAATGCAATTTCAACTCAATTGAAAAACTAGAAGAAAATAAAATAAATGAGCAATTTTGATTTAAAACTAAAAAAATTGAATTCTTTTATTTTACTAAAAGTCACATTTCCAATTAAATGCAGCCTACTAGGAATGTATGAATCTAACTGAGATTAGGTGTCAATTACCTTGAAAACAGGGGTATTGGGCATAGGAATCAATTTTGATGTAGATAGATCAAAATCGCGACAGCGTTCTTTGTATGTAGACCCAATAGCCACTCCAACACCAAAAGCTACAGATGCCCAACGTGTTGCAGGACTCCCTGATGCAACAAATAAATATGAACCAAAAGCTACAGATACCCAACAATTAAAGAAAATAACAAATTTCGAACAGACGAAGAAGAACGTTCAATCCTCAAATTTGGTTACAGAAATAGATGAAATTTACCTTTACTGTGCTTCGAATCACAATCGGAAGTTGCAACAACCAACTGATTTCAATCATTTTGGGGTTCCTTGTGTTCTTGAAATGATTACAATCGATTTGGGGTTAGGGTTAGAGGATTGGATTCAAGAGGAACGTTCTCAATGGGGACATTTTCCTCTTTACTTTTCGAGTGAGGGACGGGAGACTCCAGATCAGTGGAGACTGATAAACAAACATGCGTGGGCAGTAATTACAGAACGAATCGATGAAGTAGAGATATAGGAGAGCGGAGTGGTAGGAGTGCTAGTAAAGAGGGGAGAAGAGCCCCACTTAATAAAAGGGGGATTAGGGTTTATATGGCTCAATATTGGGCTCAGGCTTTTAGGCTTCTGCAATTTGAGCCCATATATTTGGGAAAAAAAAATTTCCTACACTTAACGAATGTTGCAAAAGGTGATATTTTCGCAACAATTAGCAACGTTGTAAAAGGTAAAACTTTTTGGCAACGTTTAATAAAGGTTGTAAAGCGTGAAACTTTTCGCAACAAACATTGCAAAAGTAAAACTTTTAGCAACATTGAAGAAACGTTGCAAAATGTTAAATATTGAGAATTTCAACAACATGCACTAAATGTTGCTATAGATACAAATTTTAACAACGTTAAAAAAAGGTTGCAAAAAATAAAAATTTTCGCAACCATCAATAAACGTTGTAAAAGGCTACATTTGCAACATTCATTTATAAAATATTGCCAAACTCAATTATGTTTATTAATTGCAACATTCACTTATTAAAATGTTGCGATAGACTCATTTAGCAACACTTTATTAGCAAATGTTGCCTTTTGTGTTTTGCAAAAGTCTAATTTTGTTGTAGTGTCATAAATGATCACTTTTTAAATATGCTAAAATTCTAAATATACATTTCATAGTAAGATTATAAAGAGGGTGACAAAATGCTAGAAATTTACGAAAACACATATTCGAACGATAAAACTATCGGTCTCAAAATATAAACTTAAACTACAATTTCTTGAACACCACAAGGATTATTAACTATAAAAAAATGACAATCTAAAACATAAGAAATAAATTTCTCTAAAAAATATATATATACCATTAATGCTGAGCCACCGTAGAATCTCCGATTACTCTGAAAATATTAAATAGAAATGATCATCTCAAAAAAATACTTAGACTACACATGCTATATGAACGTAATAATAAAAAAATCTAATCATATATTCTTACTTATTGCCTTCATAAATAAGAAATATGTGATCAAACAATCTACTTAAAGTTTTGATGAGTTTCTTCGACCATCGGTTAAACATATAATATTTCTGTCATTTACATCTAAGAAGAACCATTTAAAAGGACTTCACATACTTTTATGAGCAAACATAAAGAATAACATGCATGAATGACAATTTAATTCATATAATAAATCACTTTTATGAGCTCGTTTAATTTCCTTTTTTTTTTTAAATGGATAAACCCCCTTTTATCTGAACATTGGACGACTACTTAAATTTCGAGTAAGCAGAGTTAAAAATTATACACGAACTACTTATTATGTGTATATTTTTTTAAGAAAATTAAAAATAGTATTATAAATAACAAATATTGATTAATATAATTAAATTAAATATCACTTACTTGACGATATGTAATTTCGACATATTTATCTTATAGTCGAAAATGACCGTCTTGCCAATCATTTACACATTAATACTTTCAAAATATCTTCTTTTAATCGACTCCTGACCTCAGACAAAACCCTCTTACATGTACTAAAAGCAGATTCCGAAATTACAGTACTAACCGATGTATTAGTAGGCCTTTTTCAGTAGTAGAAATCACTGGTCATCATCGTTCGTACTTTCGCCAAAATTCAATTACTTATTCTGAACTTTTTTTGACTATTTTGTTAGTCGACATATTATGATTAAAATAATCAATTAATTTAGCATGCAATGAATGCTTATGGACTTGCTTCCGATGTTCGATTACATGTGATACACAAACTACTCCTAGAGCCTATTGTATTTGCATCATATCTATACGTGAATGCCTTCGAATAAAGTTAATATTTCAGCATCGTCTTTTTCAATATTAGCAAAAGGAGTAAGCACAAAGGGTACCCGACTTATGATTGCATTCATTCGTTGTGCATATAATTCATACATTTTACATAAAATTTGTTCTAAATTTCTATAAGTGATAGGTATATTAAAAGTTAAAGTTCTTGAAATCTGATCAATTACATATTTAGCACCTCATAAATATATCGGGGGTCCATGATGCATAATAAAGGAAATAATATAGGCAAGTCTTACCAATATTTTCTGAACTTTAATTTTATAGAATATATAATTGCACTAAAATCGGAATATTTTTTATATTATGAAAAGCCATTTCAATTATATAAAGACGTTCAAGCACCATACAACTATGGGGATAGAAAACTCCAGATAAAATATTTGTAGAGTCATAAGAACTTGTCAAACTTTTTTTTTATAAAAGTTAAAAGCCAATCAAATTCATTCAAAATAGTTCAATCATCGTTTATAATATGTTTATTGTTATAAAATTCAGTTATTAAATGTTCAAAACATTTGCATGATTTTAATAATAAATATATGGACTTTTATTTATACCCTATGTCACTAACCAAAATTTTCATATTCGTCACTCTAAATTCAGCACAAAAAATTCTCAAATGCTTGTTTCTACTAGGTGAAATCATGATATATTCTAGTACATCCTAATTCTTTGAAATTTATTCTTATTATGTTTCAAATCATCATGTACAATTAAATTAAAAATATGACACACACAACGAATATGAAACAAATAACCACCGAAATCAGGCTGCAGTACCATACACAATTTATCGATAATTGTCTTATTAATACTAGCGATGTCAAAGGTAAAAGAACGAATTTTACTCTTGCAACGATATTATCTAATAATGTTAATAATAGCGTTATAATATTGTTAGCGTTGTGAGGGGACTCAATAATTTTAAAAACAATATTTTTTTATGCATACACCAAAGTGGGTGTATGTAGGGTGCAGTTACAGCTATATAACTTCTTTTATTAATCTCTTCCTATATATCCAAAGTTAAAGATATACACCTCCATATTTTCCAAATCGATAATCAATTACTTCTTTGTATGAAAGAAGTATTCTATTCTATCTGAACGAAGAGTATTTTGACTTATCCCAATGTACATCGGTTGAAGACATCCTTTCACATACGAGACGAAATGTTGGCTGTCCGCTATTGCTAGATACAACTCAGATGCGGCAATGAACTTCACATTTCCATTCGAGCTTTCTCCTATATATCCACGTGAAAAGTGGCGAAGAAGTAGAACAGGCGCCTGGACTGTTAAATTGTAATTGCGTTTGACTGACAGGAAGAAACCCATGTTTGGCCGCACATGCTTTATAGTGACGGTTGAAGTGGGTGGTACCAATGCCTTTTTACCATACCTATTTACATACTATTTTAGACTATGATTACATTGACCACGTGACCCATTGGAATTAATTTAAAGCGATCCCAATTTTTTGCTTGTTTTTCTTCCACTTGCATCAGGGATATCTAATTCATGTTCCTTCTCTCGTTCCGCTTTGGGAACATCAATATCATCCAAATCAATTAGATTACTACTTCCATGAGCATCCAAATCTAAAATATTTTTTGGGAATGGGTACTTCGTTCAAACCGAAAAATTCATTCTGAAATTGATTTTGCGGCGTCATATATTATTCGCCTTCAATCTGAACAAACCCTCAACAAATGAGTGTGGATCCATTTAAGAATTGTAATAAAATGTATAGTAAGTAATTAAGTAAGTAAATAAAGAGTATAGAAAGAAATCAAGAATTGAAAAAAAGTTGATGTGTAAGATTGTAATTGTAAATTTGTAGTGTAATAATTGATATTGAATAATTAAAATTCAAGGTAAAAATGAAAATTTAGTAGATTGTAGAATATAGAAGAGAGTGAGAGTTGTTAGAATGTTGTGTGAAACAAATTGGAAATGGGATGGGATATTTATAGAGTAAAAAAAGAAGGAAAAATATATAGTGACCAAAATGGCTACTTTCATAGTTCAACTCGGTTGAAATATTTATAGATTAAAAAAAGTGAAAAAATTAAAGTGACCAAAACAGCCACTTTTATAGTTCAATAACCGTTGCATTTCAAACAGTGATCGAAACGGTCATTGTTTATGGCGAGCTCGTGGGCGAGCCGAGCAGCAAGGCCAAAGAGCCGCCGGCCCGTTTGACACCACTAGTTTCGTCTCATTTTAATGATTTTATAATTTATATAGCAATTCCCTCAAAAAAGGGTGAAGCATGACCGGGGCGGACCCAGCACCCGGCAAGAGGGTGCAGCCGCCCGTGCTGGATCTGTCGAAGTCTTAATACCGTCGGGAGCCACTGAGTCACTGCCGTTGCGACCTTGCAGAGAAAACAGAGAAGACATGTGATAAGTGTAGTTTGTATATTTATGCGTGGCGCTAAATTGTGATATTTTATTGTCCTTTGAATTAAATTCTACATAATT